>JAOBRG010344636.1:0-14118 GCA_027574985.1 Umimayanthus nakama | reverse complement strand
GAGTTTGTATGGAACTTCGTGCTTCCGTCTCCGTCTCCGCTTCCGTCTCCGTCGCAAGTGTGAACCAAGCTTAACAGTTGAAAACATCTTCTTCCTTAACATTCTCAAATTTGTCCATAAATGGCAATTAAACCAGCTACCAAAGTAATTTGATAGCTGCTTTAAATATGCTAGTGAATACCATAGTTACAATACCAGGTACTCTTCTCGTCAAAACCTACATACACCATCTTGTAGAACCAGTGTAGCTAAACAAACCATCTCTTTCGCTGCATCTAAAATCTGGGGCAAAGTTCCCACTGCTATAAGATCACTCAAGAGTTCAATCTCCTTTTCCAAAGATATAAAGAGTTACTTGTTGTCTTATCAACTCAAGTAGTGTTCTTGAAATCAGACACTCCTCAATTTAAAACGTATGCTTAATTATTATTAAATAGTTTTTCCCTTCCTTCCTTTTCGTTTCCATTATTCACTCAAACATAAAGTAGAAATTCACTACTAAGGGCTTACTCGATAACTTCTAAGTTTACTTAGCCTTTAGGCACTATCTCACAAAAACCATATTTGTACTTTAGGCTATTTAACCTAATAGCTATAAGAACTTATTATATGTAAATGTCATGTAAAATGTGTTTAAATAAACTGATTCTGATTCTGATTCTACTCGGTCATTTACGGTATGCACTATGCAGTGGAGACTCTTTATAACCGCCAGCCGTGCTCCTCTAACACTTTTGTGACATGCTATTTTTTTACGATAACTATTGGACAGATGGTCGACTTTTTTACCTGCAAAGCATTTGCCTTCAGCTCAAGTGTCCAAGGCCTTTTCAATTGAACGGCGGCAGAAGCTTTCAAACAGCACAGATTTTGACCGCGCTTCTTCATCGGTGGATTGTGACGTCGTAGTTATCTGTTTTGCCCCATGATCCTCAGCGATCGCGTGAAAGAACGATTGAAGGCCGGGCTACAAAGTTTGGAAGATTTTCCAAACGTTCTAGCATGGCTGAGAGTTGTTAAACGTGTTTGAGGCAATTTTGGCGTTCTGTAATGACAGAAAAGTCGCAAATTTGAGGCTTCTCAACGTATTATAACTTTCTAATAACAGCCAATATGGCAGACTCTTTCCGGGATCCGTTCGATGACAGTGAATCGGGGGAGGAAGATGGCGGAAGACCGCGCACACCAGAAATCCATCTTGGCGGAGACGGAGAAACAGCAGAGCCAGAGGTCGAAAACTTCAGTGATATTTCAGATTCCGGTGAAGACGAAGGCCCATTGAATCTGAAAAAAGAAAATGAAAACTATGATACACACTCGGAAGCAAAATCAGTGCACGAGGAACAAAGGCGGCTCGAGACTTCGAGCCCACAAGAAGATGTTGATGTCTCGAAGTCGAAGTTGAACGATGAGCCAGCCCAGGAAAGTCTTTCTCCAATCTCGCCAATTTCAGCCGAGGAATCAAACCTGGATGACTCGATTAATTTAACAAACACAGACTTGAAAGATTCTGAACTGGGACCGTTGGAAAAAGAAGAAACAACGATGCCTGTGGAAGAAGAAAGTGCAGACAAAGGAGACAATCAACTTCAGCGAGTTGAGTCGGCAGATCCACATATCGAGACTACAGAGAAGGTTTCCAGCTCGGACGAACGAGCTATCGAGTCGGAGGATGAGTTATTCGAAAAGAAAAAAAATGCTCCTACTGGTGAGAATTCCGAAGCAACTTTTCAGCAAGCCAGAGAATCAAGGCTCAAATCTGAGGATGAAGACTTGCTCATGTCCCCTATCGGAGATCTGGGAATAAGTGAACATGAAGCGGCCATTGTTGATGATATATTGAATGATGATGTAGGAAAATACTTGCCGCATGTCGATGTGAGAGATGAGGTGGGAAAAAATGAACAACTGAAAACAAACAATGACTCAGGTTGGTGTTGTGAAAAAGATTTTCAGATCACGGTCGGGGAAATCTGTGATTCCCCCCCTTCACCCCCCCCCCCCCCCCATAAAAGTTTGGTCTTCTGAAAACGCATTTTATGTATTGAGAGTGTGATGTGAAGATTTTAGATACTTTAATTTTGTAAGTGTCAGAAATGGTATGAGCAGGTAAAAGTTGATAAGTGCCAAAATATGGAGATTTAATATTGAAAACTGTGACATAAGCAATGTTTTAAAAACAAAAAATACCCTGAAATTCTAAAACATTAACTCCCCAAAGTTTCGGCACTTGCTCACTTCGACCTGCTCTTTCCATTTCTGACACTTACAGAGTGCTAACATCAGGTTTTCAATTGCCTCAAGAACTGTGAAAAGGGTCTATTGAATGCTCATTCTATAAGATAAGGTAAGAATGTAGAATAAAAAGAGTTTTGGTTTAACGCATTTTGGGGGGTAAGACGAGTGAACAAACAACTTTTGATCCTCTTCAGACATTTTGTCAAAGAAGTAATTTAGAGGACTATCCTCTGGGAATCTCTGGACGATCCTCTTGCAATAATTCTCAGCCATCAATGCTCACTGCATTCTTGGTCTCAGAGGTATATAGTTTTTAGCAGAAATGATCTTTGACTTCCCCTTTGTACATGTTTTACAAAAAATGCAATTATCTTGAATTTCAAGCCAACTTAAGTCCTTTTTAACCTTCTAAGAGTTGCTGCGTTCGGCAGTTTGTTCCTCATTTTGAAACAAAAATGCCAGCAAAACTTCCTTGTTCCCAGCAGCAGCTGAATTGATGAATAGACTAACCCCCCTCTTAGTGTGTGCACACCCTACAGTATGTCCAGTGGATGATCTCTGAATTCAAGATCGTGCTTGGGGAACTCGAACCCAACCAGACAAAACAAGTGCTAATGTTTCATAGATAATTTGAATATATCATTTTGATGTGTACTTTTGTTCAGTTCCCTGAGACTCACAAAGACTAAAAATTTCTATTTTGTTGTTAATATTTGTTGTCATATTGATATTGCTAGCTTGACCTGTGATTAAGCTAAATTTTGCTGGTAATTACCAATCACGGGTCACTATTTCCATCCCTGCCTACCCAAGCTGACAACCCTGAGAAAGCCCTATTCCTAGAAAAAGCAACTTATAACAGTTTTTCTTTTTAGATGTTGAACAAGAAAAAGACAGCAAATCACCAGATGAACTAGCTGATGAAGTTGAGAAAAAAGAAGAAGAAATGGACAATAGTAATAATGAAGTAAAAGAAGTAAAATTAACTGATGAAGAAAAAGATGATGAAAGTGAAGAAGCTGGTCCATCTCAAAGTAACGCCAGTGAAGAACCCCAGGAACATGAGGAGTAAGTAGGAGGAATCCCACAGCGGTGGCATAGGGGTTGAGATTTTCGCTACTGTCACACTGTTGTCCACACTATTAGTTGCAGCGGTGACAATTGCCACTAGTGTAACATCAGTAGTAGTGACAATGGTGTACTTAACATTGCTGTGTTAGCAATGGCCTAGATAGCACTGTGACAGCAATGCTAGCAACATAAATGTTTCAGTGATGTAAACTGTGAAACAGCAATGACAATGACAGCACTGTACCACTACTGTGTACACTAGTGTGACATCAGTGTAATATGAACATGGTTGTGAAAGACAGTGGTGGCAACTGACTGCGCTGTCATTTGCCATAAGCTGTCACACTTAGCACATTGTTATCTCAACACTGTCACTACCACTGCTGAAGAATAATAACCTTTTTCATCAAAATTTTAAATTAGTTATCAGGGAAACTTTTTTAAGAAAACTGAGCAGACTTATTGTCTTATCACAAGTCCTGTTGTTCGACACCAAAGCAAATGTTGTTTGTGGATTTGTAAACACTGTTGAGTTAAAATTGAAAGTTGGTTTTGGAGCTGGCAGCTGAAAGTTATCAACAATGTCACGGATGTTAGTCACTTCTTTGAAGCCTGAATAAAAGTACAGTAAACTGACGTCCTGATACTGTGATGACAATAAATCATAAAGAACTGTTCTTATTGAACATACTGATCATGGCATGTTCGAGCCTTCCTTTGGAACAATTTTTAAAAACAACATTCCAAAAAAAGGAAGATGAATTTGGAAAAAATGCAGCTTCATTCGCCTTCATTCGTATTCACACCTTGGTGTGTTTCCCTGTACTTCCTGTTGAACACATTGCGTTTGAAACCAATGTGTTTGCACTGCGTTTATACAGGTTTTCGCATGAGCATTCACAGATTTGTCTTCCATCAAATGTACCAACTGCTAATGGCTTTTTACCCCTTTCTTCATCTATACACAGGTTCCACGTTGTTATAGCTGGGGTAAAACGAATTATTGAAGTAAATGCTGGTTTAAATAAGAAATACCAGTCCTGTAATTTCTGTAATTCCACTTCACACTTTTTTATTTAAGAACAATTTTATAAGAACAATGACGCTGAAATCGGCCCAAATATTGAGGCTCAGCTTCAGATGCTACAAGGTTTTTACTGAACAACACATCACGTCATAACATTTGTCGTTTCATGGCAGTTCTTTCTGTAGTTAGAAACACTGAGAGAGCAGAGAAACTCAAGACTAAGCTGCGCATGTTTTATGACAGTACCAAAGTTCATAATTGACCTGTTTGAAACAGGAACAGTTTAAGAACAACTGAAGTTCAAAATGTGTAAAAACTTAAAGAACAACGAGCCTCTGCCAAAATTAGCTGGTTCTTATAAAAAAAGCAGTCTGTGGTAGAGTCGAAGAAATATTTGTTTGAAAAAAAGGTTGTTTGAAAATTTCTTGTGTTCCTAAATTTTTTGTCTTTAACTCCAACCCCAGCTGTAAATATTGACCACTCCCTTAAATCCACATAAAAGGCACTAATGCCTGGAATGATATCCAGCCCATGCATATTTCCATGTTTGACATTCTGTACAATTTTTTCCATTAGGAGTGAAGATGAGGAGGCTGGTGAACAGCTGATCACTGATATTTTTGGTGCAAGTGATGAGGAGGAAGAATTTGAGGCAAGAGCAATTTCAAACCCTAAATAAATGTTTTGTCCTTATTCAAACTCTGAAATACTCTTCTTTCTGTGATATCCACCCTGAAATTAGCAGTGAAATCTTATAATACTCCATACTAAATTAATGGACAAAATCACTTCTCTTTTAGACTCTTATTGGACTTAATTGACCAAAACAGTTTTCACAGATCTACCGTATTTCTTTAGTTTGCTCCTTTCTTACTCAAACACAGCAGATGATGTGGTGGTAAGTTTTCTTAACACGTACCTGTACTTTCCTTTCAAGCCAATTAAGGAAATTTTTTTTTTAATATTTTTTATGAGATAGCTAGCATTGTGTAATATCTTTTTTTATATTCTCAGAACAAAACAACCAATTCAGTCTGTAGGAGAAGCTACATTGTACAACCTCAAACAAAAACATTGGACAGTGGCCTTTTTTGCCCCACACCCATTACTTTTTTGCAGGTTCAAAAAAATACTGACAGAAAAGTTGACATTATTGTAGCAAAAGGGGAAGCAGGGAGGGCTTTATTCTGAGGGTGTCCAGAGACTTTTGGCCTGGATTGTAGGTGTTAATAAACTTGTTTGGGGTCAAGGGTTAAATCCAATAAGACACCATTTGAAATATTAGACGTGAGTGTGATTTATTTGTTTTTGGTTTTTGAAGGGTGGTTTGAAGTCATCACTTAGGCTGTTTTTTCACCATGCTCTCCATTAGGGTGAATAAGTTTCTTCATTTAATTCTCCAGGGCTTTGGCCAAGAAGATATTGAAGTCACTAAGAAGAAGAAAGGGGGTGAGCGAAGGCAAAACTGTTGTTTGTGTTGTAAACAGCAATGCGAAAGAAAATTCAGCACTGATCAGCTTCCAAAAATAAATAAGAAAAAAATGGTGTTGCTTAGAAAAATGCTGCATGGTTTAAAAAACTTTGCACAGCAGAAGAGGATAAGCAGATCGGCCTTGGAGTTTTAACAGAGCTAAGGAAAATTTGAATCATTTCAAAATTTCATTTGTGCCACACTTTGTTGTTGTAACCAAACCATTTCAGTTTAATAACACCCACCCCTGGTAATTGTGGAATCCTTTGGAGTATACATAGTTATACAATTAAATGGAACTTACCCAATAAAGGTCACCAGTTGGCTGCAAAATGTGGTTGTGTCAACAGGAAAAATTACAGACATTCCTAAGATTTTTAAAGATAACTGCGCCTGGTTGTTCAAACCATGATTAGTACTAACCCTGGGTTAATTCTCTATAAAGCCTATTGAGTTTAGGGAACCTAGCATTGGTACTAATCAGGCTTTGGATTCGGGGTCAAGGGTTTTGGTGGAAAATGTTGAGGAGCATTGTCATTTCGCTCTAGCCAGAACACTGGTTTCCAATAAAAAAATAGCTGAAGGCTACTAGCCTAGGATAGTTTTTTTTTTTGAGTTAAACAGGCTGTTGATAAAAACATGAAGTAAACGTTGCATAGCATTATTCTGGACTTGTAACTATAATTATACTAATGGTACCAACGAAAACATAGAGAGAAGAACTAGCTGTTGAGTTGAAATCGGGTGCATTTTTTTCCAAACTCCCATACAGTTGTTAAGTCAAATTCATGTAGTCATCAACAAAATTAATAATAGCCCAATATTTAATATAAAATTATTATGCCCAAACTATGGCCACAGTTAATTTAAAATGATAAAAGTAACCTTTGTTTCCTCATTTTTGTAAACCTTGTAAATGACGCAAAAACAGCAATCATATGAGTGCAACCATTTATTTAACAGTAGTTACCAATAGTTAGATTTCCCTTCAGAGTTGATACCAGTAGATGTAAAGTTCATACTTCTCATCATTTTTCCGAACTTGTACATTCTCTCACTTAAAATTGTATCTTTGAAGCACTGGAAAAGAAAAAGAAGTCTACAATCTCTGATGATGAAAATGAGGAGGAAGGCGATGCCGGTACTGGCCTTGAGGCACTGATTGTTCCACCCCCAGCTGAAGAGTCAAGTGATGAGGATGACGAGGGTGGCACCACGTATGTACAGTATGATCATCATGTATCTGCTTATAAGAGCTGTCGTGCTCTCTACTTATTTTGAATATTTTTTTGTAAAATTGCTACATCCTGAACTTAAGTCAATCTTTTCATATTTTTTTCCAAAAGCTTTGTCTCCGATTTTGATGAAATGATGCGAAAGAAGAAAGAGGTAAGCCCATCAAGCTGATTTGGGAATGGTGTTTTTCTTTTAAGACGTCTTGTAGTAGTAGTGGACACTGATTAATTCAGGAAGAAGTGCCAACACAAAACAGATACTTTATGAAAAAGCTTTTTTGGATGTCGTTTTGCTATAAAACAAAGCTGCATTTCTCAGGAAATGTAGTCTTGACTGTGTTGAGCATCAACATTATACAGGTTTTATGATTGGGTTTTTTTCAAACAAGGAAATTATGCATTGTAATAATTATTTGCAAATGTAACTTACAGATGAACAGGGCCAACAGAAGAAGAAAAAAGGTTAGTTGTCTTAATCAAGGAAATACTTTCAGTTGTGTTAAAAAAATTGTTAACTTCTGTACAACCTATTTGTTTGTGAAAGATGATTTTGCTAAATATGAGAACTTTAGTTTGAGCATTAATTTCTCCTGGTTTTGCATTTTGCACATAACAGGTACCTGCCATACTCTTTATAGAATGCAAAATGTCATATTCTGCACTGAGTTCATAGCTTGCATCATTTCTTCTCGTAGGATTATGACATTGTTAATGACAATGATGACATAATAAGTGCAATGATAACCAAGATGAAGGAAGCAGCAGAGGTAATACGGTTTTCAGGTTTTTCCACACAGCACCTAAGTTACCATAATGTGACAAACTAGAATATGTGCTTGCAATGTTGTTCTGTAGTTTCTTAACCCTTTTAATCCTACCAAATTTATTTCTGTCTTGCCAATTTATAGTTTTACAGGCAGGGGCTGATCTCTCTTGATCATGGCTTCTGCCTGTAGTACTTAATCATGGTCATTGTTTTTAGCTAGCCCTTACAGTTGTCACCAAGGACCCACACTTATACTTATTAAGTACTTTGTCTGTAATTGGGAAAAAAATAAAAGTCTCAAGTCCAAATAAGTTTATTGTTGTTTAGGGCCTGTGCCCCCCTCCACCCTTCTGGAGTCTTTTTTTTAAAAAAGCAAAGTTTACAAGCCGAAAATCATAAAATTTGTATTAAATGAATATGAAACTTGCCTCTGGCCATTTTAAGGACTCAAATTAAAATATCTGGGTTAGCCCAGAGCCCCTAGAAAGCTGGCGCTTTTGGCACTTGTGGTGCCTCCTCCTTTTGAAAGTTCTGGATTCGCTCCTGGTTGTGGTTGTTGCAAACAGGGCATAACTTGTACCTACTAGACCAATGCAAAATCATGTTATTTTTGTATGAGCATGTTCCACAATAATCTAAGTGACCAAATCAGTGTCACAGCACAAAAAATCGAGTTTCCGATTGACAGAAATGCAAGAAACGTACCACCTTTTTTTCAAAAGTTTGAAGTATTGAACACTGGACTGGTGTCCGCCGTGAGTTTCTCTTCTGATTGTTCGAAAAACAATAGAAACAGATAATCATCACCAATATTTATTAAAGTAAATCAATTAACTGAAAAAAAGGTGGTACGTTTCCACGTACAAAAATTCGAACTTTTGTGCTGTGTGTCAAACAGGTTTAAGTTATAACTGGCTTCATGGAATAGTGAACATGTAACATGTCATTAGCTATAACAGTATGACAAGTTCCTACTAATTACTATTTCAGTTGATTCTTGTTACTGGTGTTTCTGTCCTGATTTTCAGGAGGACAGATTGCTGAATGAAGCCAAGCAAGCAGCAACAAAGAAACTGAAGATGTTGCCGACAGTACTGAAGCACATGAACAAGTGATATTTTGATCCTTGACTATTCAAAACCCATTATAGATAGATATTATCTCTTGTCATGTCTTAGTCAACATATGTCTCATTTAACATAATTGAGTATAAATTCAGCTTCAAGAATGGAACAAAGTGTTCATAAATTCATAAAGGCTTTTTTCACGATCTTAGACTCCATAGTAATGGTTACAATGCTGCCATGACTAGGCATGCAAGATCAAACAAGGTTGCTGAACAGAGTCACAATTTCTCTGGTTTGATCCTCCTGGTGGTTAATCATTTGAATGGGATTAAAAAATTGAACCTTTTGTCTCTTTCAGAGTGAACTATATATTGGAATATAGAACAAATTCTTCCTATGTTCACTGATGCTGCTGTAATGTGTTTTATTACCTTATGACATACATTGTGTTATGGTGGCATAGTTACTATTGCTTGAATTAATGCTATAAAGATCATGTGTTTGTGCGAAGCCTCTTTTGACAAAGGACAGTGCAGTTGGTACCGTACATGTACTTCCAAAATTTAAGCCCAGTATGTCAAACAAAATAATTAAGGTTGAGGATTTCTGGTCCCACAGCCCTGCCCATTTGGCAGCTATGTGAATAGACTTGCCTGGTGAGCCAGTGCGTCATGAAATCGACTGGCCAACAGTGAGTTTTGGCAGCCACTGGCCCAGAGGCTGGTGTTAGCTTCCATCCCTGGCATTAACTCTGTAAACTAATTTTTTCTGTGCTATTGGTTTTCTCAAGCAAAATGATATTTTACAAGCCACTTAATAAACTATTGCTGACAGCAGGAGTCTCACACTGATATGGTGCAATGAGAACACTGACTAACTGCTTTGTGTATTGATGCCCTTGAACTACGGTAACTGATCTTCTCGTGATTGTTCCTCTTTGTAGAGCTGATCTGCAGTATGTTCTCTTGGATTCTGGAATCCTCCCAGCACTCAAGGTACAATCAATTTGTGTTAGTTTACAGGTTGAGTCTGACAAGTGTTTTACTACATAACAAAGTGTGCTTATAAACTGCCTTTTCTATTTTTCAGTTTGAAATCCTTTTAGTATTAAAAGTGGGTAAAAAGGAAAACAACAAAGAGAGATCTTGAAATTTGCATTCAGAACTAACTAATGACATTTATATTTTGGAGGAAGCCGGGCTTATATGGTACTTAGAACAACCTTCAATTCTATGTTTGTTTTTTCCAGGACTTGAAGGCCATAAGTTGTATTTAGACTTCAACACTTGAAAGTTCCTAAGAAGCACCACAAAGTCTACCTAAGTTTCTGTGTTTTTTTGCTCTAATAAAGGTCAACAGTTTATTAGTTAGTAGTAAAAACATGATAGTACTTCGGTTTTTTAAGTGTTAAAACTTTATCATGGCTTCTTCGGCTTGACCACTTCGCTTTAAACCAGTGTTTTTACAGAAAAAGGTTTTGAAAGTCCTACAGAGTCCTTGATTTCAATTAAAAGGTGCTTGAAAGTCGTTGATTTCAGTGCCTTGAGGTCAGAACTTGAAAGGCTTTAATTTCAGTACCTAAAGGACCTTAAAAGTAACTGATTTCAGTACCTAAATGTCCTTAAAAGTCCTTGATGTCAGTGCCTTTAGGTCCTCAAAAGTACTTGATTTCAGTGCTTAAAGGTTCCTGATAGGCCTTGATTTTAGCGCCTTGATGTCCTTGAAATTCCTTGATTTTAGTGCATAGAGGTCCTTGAATGTCCTTGAATTCAACTTCTTAAAAAGTGTATGAGTCTGAGAAAGATTTGTTCTCTCCAAGTTTTGAAATAAATTGGTTTGTTTGTTATATTGTGAGCTAAACCTGTTGATCTGTTGACTGCAGGAATGGTTAGCTCCGTTGCCGGATGGGTCTCTTCCCCACCTCCACATCAGAGAAGGCCTGCTAAAGACACTGGCACAAGTAAGCAACTTTGTTTGTGTTTCTGTTATTCGAAACGAGAACCCCCACCTCACCCCCTTCCTCACCTGTAGATCAGAGAAAGCTTGCTAAAGACACCTACACAAGTGAGCAAGTTTTTAAATTGTGTTTCTGTTTTTAAAAAAGTGCTTAAACTATTTGTACCTGCTTATTTCAAACACTGTTTTACAAGAAACTCTAAGTAACATTTTTATAATACTTGACAAAAGGAAGACCTTCATATTCCCAAAGTGAAACTCAGCAAAGGAAAGGAAACATTTAGATTCTCTGGAGCTACAGTATTCAACAGACTCCCAGAGACACTGAAACAGGCCAAATCGCTACAATTTTTTAAATGAAACATAGGCCATTACAATTTTTAACAACTTTTTAAATTTTAGCAAGTTTTAGACTATTTTAGACACTTTATACCTGTTCTACATTTTTTAAATAAATTATAATATTGTAATCTTTAAACAAGTAATTAATAGTTATTGTAAATATTTTTCAAACGTATATTTTATTATTGTAATTAGTAATAAATACACAGGGCCCCTCTGGATAACAGCCTCGTAGCTGAATGGGCTACACAGTTTTAAATAAAGGTCACCATTCCAAACCAAATGAAGAAACTCCACCCCTCCCCAGCTCCGTTCACAGATCAGTCAGAGAGCTCATGCTTGTGGTTCTCTCACAAGTGTGAACTAGACTTTAAAGCACGCAAAGACGCGTTCATTTTAAGTTCTTTGTTCTAGTTTCCAGCACTTGACACTGGTGCTTTGAAGATGAGCGGCCTTGGAAAAGCTGTCATGTACTTATACCGCCACCCAAAGGAGATACGACAAAACAGGGACATCGCTGGCAAGCTGATCAGTAAGTACGCTAGACGCTCTTACGAGACGAGTAAGCTTTATTCTTTGCTCCCAGACCCGTGCATTGTGAGAGACAGACTCGGAATTCTCTACAAACTGTGAAGAAAGAACGTTTTGTGAACACCTTTATCATGTTAAAGGCTGTCAGCCTTACAGTCAAGAGTGACACAAGTGAAGACTTTTTAAGTCGTCGTTGTTAAGGAGATGTGTATGTTTTTCTAAATCTGAATATGAAAAATGTGAAATTCACGCAATTCAGCTACTTTAACACTGCTTGGTGAATTATACTAGTCCAGAGAAACGGAAAAAGTGAAACTAAAAAGAGAGTTAAGAGCTTAACTCCCTATTTCATATCTACAATTTTCTTATAAATCTAGGATTTAGCTTTTCCCTTCACTATCTTGCTGGCTTCGGGCTGGGAAGATCACAGCATTTTAGTTGCCATAAGCAATTCTACTTGTCTTGATTACTTGTTGTTAAGATTTGTGATAGTGATTTTTTCTACAACTTACAGAATTGGTATGTTCACAGGCAAACTGCAAAATGAGACACTGAATCATACAAGGTTGTTTAAATTGGACTAAAAAAGACTGAGAAAAATGTCACAGCTAGTAGCTATATTTGCAGATCAAATGTCACTCTATGCAATTAATGAAGTTCATACAGAGTTTGAAACTCATATTAAGAGTATGTACAAAATGGTGTTTTGAACTCAAAAGCTGTTGGTAAAGCAGCAAAGTAATCAGAGTTTTTCAGACAGTGGTAGCGTGTCCTTCTTAATAAAAAAAAGGTAAAAAAAAATAAGATCATGCAAGTGTTAAACACTTTCTCTATCACTATCTTGTTAACAAGTGAGCTCAAGACATTTGTATATGCATGTAAACTGTTTTGTACCGGCTCGTGAGAACACTACCATTCCAGAGAGTTTCACTGGCCTATCCAAAACTTCAGACTGGCGCCTTAGTAATTCCTAGAAAATTGACCTTAACCAAGCGAAACCTTTGGTTTTTTTGAACTTTTGGGAAATGGTTTATGAATAGTGATTCTATCAGACAAGGGTTTGGGACGATCTAGAAGAAATATGTTCTTTGGCCCTTCCGAATCTTCCCCTTGAAATATTATGTCCAAATTTTCTTCCAAGATGAATGGGCAAGACCAATATTCGGAGTAACTGCGAACTTCAAGTCGATGAGCCGTGAAGAAAGAGAAGAGCGAGACTACCAGCTGATGCCCAAGAGACGACGCCTCAGGTAAAAAATACGGACTTTACTAGTAAGCCAGGGTAAGACGCACTTGGCTAATACTGATGGCTTTTACACAGAAAACAGTGCTTATGTTCGCATAAATAACTGGCTTTTGCTCTGCTTCATTTTCTTCAAACAAACTTTTTCAACTATGATGGTTGTTCTCCCTTTCTTCATTATGAGTGGTTATTAATTACACCAATTTCTTGAAGGCAATCAAGCAAACGGATAAGTAGTTTGGAGGGTTTCTTGTCAACAAATTCGAAATAGAGGACAAATGATACCAACTCTTATTTTCAAGAAGGAGAACAGTCATTTGCTGTGTTTTCGTTAACCGATTCAAAAGTAAGAACGAATAAGACCAATTAATTCTACTTTTCAAAACAAACCAAAAAATGAATAGTCATTTTATAGGTTATCATCAACTGGTTCAGAAGTTCAAACAAACAGCACCAATCACTTGGAAAGCTCAGTTGCTACAGTGCTGCAAAATGTGTCCATAAGCCGACTGCTCAAACAAGATTTTACTCCAAATTATCGCAAACGTTCGGAGATTTTATCGCTGAAGAGTTTTTTTGATACACTACGTTGAAACATAAATATTTCTCAGTTTCTGTATATCTCAGTTCCAATTAACTTGCATTAACTTGTGACAATTGTGTGTTATGAGATCGAACCACAATCAGTGACTAGCATTGACTTGTGGCAAGTCAATAAATAAATAGCCAAAAATAACTTACATTGACTAGTGTTCTAATTTGAGCTCGTTCAAAGCCAGCACATGTCATAGTGCAAGTTGAATTCAAGTTACATACGTGCTTTGATTTAGATGGACTTGCATCGTATTTCGCCAGGGTTTTATGCATGCCTGGCTTTTATGCTTGCATTTGTTTTGCGAGTTTTCTTGTGTAAATTGAGGTGGAGCTAGCGCAAACGCAAACCAGACACAAAGAAAAGCGTACTTGAGTGCGTACTTTGCTTGTATTTATTCCATCCCTGGTGTGAGTGCCTTGGGTTTGCGTGCGTCTTCGTGTGTGAACAGGCCTTGACTGACCGAAACTGTTTTGACAGTCATTTTTTTTAACAACTTTAGTGGCAGCTTATTTAGTACAAACATATAGATAATAAATAGGGGAAATAAATAATTGAAAAAAATAATAATAATAAGCA
>JAOBRG010344592.1:0-14120 GCA_027574985.1 Umimayanthus nakama | reverse complement strand
CTCGAAACGTCAGCTTAACACTATATCCCACAGGCGAAAAACATACCATATCAACTTTTGTTGATTAAACCCATTTACTCAATCTTTAAGTTTCTGCCACTGGCTCCCCCCACCTTTCGTTCGTTCTTCCTACTCTTGGAGCCCTAAAGAATCTTTGTTACTCCTGACATGAAAATACTTACCTAGATAGCGCTCTCGTCAGTTTACAGTTGTCTTTCTATCCAGGGTAAGTACTTCCCCACCATGCCTGATGACAACCTGCAAGACGCTATGGCTGGAATGCAAGAACAGACGGGAATTTGGTATGGTGAGTACATCGAGGACCGAGTTGGTATACCGACAACCAGATAAGTTCAAGTTCGAAAATTGTCCAAGCCGGATTTTCATTCGGGCCAGAGAAATCCTATCTGTCTTTCAAGTTAGCTAAAAAGGCAGGGATTATATCTTCTGACATTTGTTCGACAGTTCTTTCTTCTAGAAAATTCGAAATTTTCATACATTTTTGACACTTTTTTTAGTTATGCTTTGTCTTGGTGCGGACAGGCCTTTATGCTATTATGTCTCACTTTTTGTCAGGCTAAAATTACTGAAGACTATTTAAGGTTCGTTGTGGGCTTGTTGAAGAAGGGGAGGGTAAAATTAATAGAAATTTACCAGGTATGGTAAGTAACTTAGAAGTTACCGGAACACGATAAATAGTACATATATTATGGCATTCCGTGATTGATGCCGAGGTAGTTTTATATAAATGCGTTATCCGTCACTTTTTGTTCGTAGAATGCCCACGAGGACATCCGTACTTTATTGGCGATGTGAGTATTTTGTGTTGCCTATAAAATAACTGTTTAAATCATTTTACATGGAGTTTACACAATGATTAAAAGAGTTCTTTCACGGCGTTGCGCAAACTTCGAATAAGTAAATCCGTAAACAGACACTGTTAAGACACCAATCAAACGTTTTGTCAGGCGAATGGTACGGAAGGTCAGTTCTAGAGGTGAATAAGTTGGATTGCAATTGCTGAACAAGCTTGAAGCTAAAACTTAAAAATACAGGTACTACGTAGATACTAATCAAGCCTCAAGCTTAAGTATCCATAAACAGACAATACTCGGATACCTATCCAAGCTTTTCAATAGACATATGCTACTGATGGTCTGTGATGTGACTTGTGGAGTTACTTATTTTGTCCTGGCTGTTATAAGGAATCCTGTTATCAGTGATGTCCCAGGCTAGACCGCAAAGTAATAATTTAGTTTACAATGCACCGAACCGCGGCAGAAGTGAATGAGCATTGACCTTTGACGCATTAAGGTTTCTTTTGAGAACTTTTTTAGGGAATATCATTTAACTTAAAACTTTTGGAAAAAGAAAATCCACCGATTCAGCCGTGAAAACTCTCTTTTGGGTAGTTTGTTTACATGAAGTTCTCTATTGTAATTTGCGGTTTCGTTCACATGGGTGGTTAAGTCACCCTAAAGGGGGTTGGGGTGGGGGTGGGGGTGGATGGGTGCGTGTCACTTGACTCGACGAACGCGGCCTCATCCTCGATCAGCTACTGGATACCTCTTGACTTTGCTATTTGACTCCCTGCAAAATACGCGAGTGAAAAGGAGATTCGTTGTACTAACATGGTGCACGGACAAGATCTATTTAGTGGCAGTGGAACTTTAAGCTTTTTCGTTTGTCTAACAGTGCGGTAGGGCTGTGGAGATCCGAGTGTGCCCAGAATGCAACGTCAACATAGGAGGACGCGGCTACAAACTGCAACCAGGAAACATACAAGCCAGAGGGTAAGAAATTTTTCTTTTCGATTAATAAACTGGGACTGAAATGGAACTTCTCTTGATAGTGCTCGCAATATTGGTTTGTTATTTAGTTTTTAATTAATAATCTACAACTAGTGCTATTATTGAAAGTTCTTCGTGAAAGTATACAAATAAGTCTACTCATAAATAAATATATTTTAAACTCGGTGAGTGAAAGCCTGGGAGTATCCTCAGTTTTAAACAAGTTTTGTTGTGAACTCTTTGTTGGTTCAACGAAGCCTTTCATGCAAACTGCATGAAACATATGGTACAAGATAAAGTACTGTTCGTTTGATTTTCCTACCTCTAATTTTGTCTAAATTGTTCTTGTATATTGTGAAGTTCTTGCACAAATATTCAAAGTCGTTAAATCTGAAATATAAATATTTTAACGTTTCCCTCTCAGGGGGGACCGAACTAGCAAGGGTCACGTGTTAGGGCAGCCAAACACTCGTCCAATCGCCGCTGTTCCCGAACGAACCTTGTCTCCCGTGGTTCTAAGTGTTGTTAGACTGCTCATGCACTCTGCCATGATAATGGGAGCCTGCACTTATCCAGCGGTATGTTAAAACGCAAAATTAAGTGCATGGGGCAGTGTTGTGCGTAAAGTTAGTATTCAATTTAGTTTAAAGTTTTTACTTGTCTAAGAGTGTTTTGTTTCTTACAACCTATTTTATCCTACATCACACCACGGCACATCACGTATTATCAGTATACCGCATCACAATTAATCGCATTACTTCACACTATGCAACATCATGCACATTACATTGCCTTACACTACATTACATTACATACTTTGTTTTACACTTCACTACTTTACACTACACCACATTGCATTGCATTGTACCACACCACAAAACGTTAGGTCGCATCACATTATGTTGTGTTACTGTGCTTAATTTCCGTTATATCATCTTACTTTGCCTTGCCCGGCTGTCTGTCTGCACCACTTTACTTTACCTTAACTTGTTGTGCTTTTCTTGTCTTTTAACTCTACTTTTTCACTTTATTTTGCTTCACTTTATTTCGTTTTACATTACTTTGCTTTGTTTTATTTTATTTTATTTTACTTTGTTTTGGTTTTTTTGGCTTTCCTTTCCTTTCCTTTACTTCATTTTACTTAACTTTACGTTACCTTACGTTACTTAACTTTGCTTTACTTTGCTTTGTTTTACTTTACTTTACTTAGACTAGTTTTTCATTACCTTACATAATAAAGCTTACCTAACCATTTTTTACCTTCCCCAACTTAAACAAAAGTTACTTTATTCCATTTGAAACCAGAACCAATGTGGCAATGAAAGGAAGTGAAATAAATAAGTATCTGGGTCTTCGTTTTTCCTTTCAAGGTACTCTTCCGAAAAAATTGGACCAGGAGACATGGGTTCGAGTCTCAGTTGGGGAATGCAACTAATTTTTTCGGAAGAGTACCTTGAAAGGAAAAACGAAGACCCAGACACTTATTTATTTCATTTGGCTTACTTTGAGTTTTGCACACTTACTTAGTTTGTTATCAGAACATCAAGCTGCCATAGATGAAGCAGAGCAGTACAGTCGGCGCGAGTGCCTTGAAATTCGAGGCATTTCTGTCACTGATGAAGAAGATGCAAGTGAAATTGTCAAAAACATTGCCTCATTGCTGGATGTCGAAATACAACGAGAAGACATATCCATAAGTCATCGGCTGAGAGTTAGAAGTTCCACGAATTAATACTATTATCATATTTAGGACTCTAGACACATTAACTGTATTCATACATTTTTTTTTGTTTCTTTTTAGTACCCATTAGTTATTTGTTACTTATTTGTGCTATTGTTAGTCTTGATCTTCCAAATTATATTTAAAACCGAATCAAGCTGCCCAACTTGTGTAGCTCTTTGGGTTATTTTAGGCAGCTAGTGCCTTAACTAGTTAATTTTTTACTTTCCCTACAAAAAATCTATTAAACGAAAGTGGGTACAAATAAAGTTATTGTTGTTGTTGTTGTTGTTATCGTGAGACTTGTGGTAACATGCCATAACTAATTCGGCAAGACATGAAAAATGTTGCCTAGTCACATGAAGTTGGATGCCAGGGCAATACATTATCGTAGCTGAAAGGCGACCAACAAAACACACGCTTTCTTCAACTTCCCCTTCCAATTTCATTTTGAAGTAGCCGAAGATTTTTTTTTCTCGCAGGCAACAAGCGCCCTCATCCAGCCCCCCGTCCTTCCGGGAAGGGTAGCGGAGTTTCTATGGCAACACCTGTGCCGTGACCTCGACGTACTCTCTCGTGCAATTGGTCGTAGCCCGGACGATGCAGCACTAGCCATACATCGTATTATCGCGGAGATCGCTGCAGTTCTAACAAAACGTAAGAAACTTTTCTGATCGTAGATCGCACTGATTTTGTTTAAACCTACGACTATGTTTACAAGTGATCACTGTTTCTAGATCGTGTGATCATATGTAGTGTGTTATTCATTTTTAGTATAAACCCAACAACTGAGTATCACTTTTCGCGCGCTCTGATCGGTCAAAAAAGGACGGTCAAGAAAGGAATTATTCATCCGTGGTCACTTTTTAGCATTCTTGCGTGAAACAGAATAAAATGTCCGCGATTTTTTGAACTTGTTCAGATGAAAATATATTATTTTTGAAAGTGATATTCACTTGTTGGGTTTATACTAAAACAATAAACTACTTTCGAATTGTGCTTCATTTCCCACGAACAATAACCTGAAGTCGAGGATCAGTCGTGCGAGAAAATACCGCAAGCTATAAAGACTTAGTACGAAGCCTCGACTTCAGGTTATTGTTCGCGGGACTGAAGCTTAAATCGAAAGTGGCCTGTTGTTCCCCTCAGTGTCGGTGCCTGGCGACAGCTAGTAATCCCACTTCGGGGGGCAATATGTAATTACAAATTCGTGTCATTTTTTTCTTTATTATGGTAATTGGCATCTATTTTAGTAATTTACTTTCTTGACCTTCAATATTTAAGAAAACAAGCAGGCAGCAAAGGTGGAGTAGAACTATAGCTGTTCTAGACTGCTTGCTGCCTGTGCCGATCAGTTTAATTTTCCCCCTATAAATTGTAAATAAGCAAATGCATGGCACAAATAAAATGTTGTTGCTGTTGTTGTTGTGTTTAGTATGACGTATTTCAGCTACTGAGACATCGTGCAACTCCCCCTCCAAGCCCCCTCCAAGCCCCCTCCAAGCTCCAAGTAATGGGCTTTTTATCATTCTAAGACCCGATCTATTTAATGTCATCATTTCCTGTTTATCGCGCTTGCGAATTTTTGATAAGCAAAGAACAGAGCCATACGGGCTAATCTACTGACGTACTTGTTGGTACAGTTATTCTTGTCGCTTCTGTCGTCGTAGAGAAGAATGTGAGTCACAGCAGCTGTTTCCGTTTAACTGTTTGTTGTTTCAACATGTGGCTCTGATGGCCTAATCTTTCCTTCCTCTCAAAAGGCTGTGTAATAATAATATAAATAAGAAGAAGAAGAAGGAGAAGAAGAAGAAGAAGAAGAATAGTAATAATAATAATAATAATAATCTTTTAACATAAGCAACTTTTCTTTACTGCTGCTATCTTATGCGTTTTCATTCACAGACTTGCGTTTATAGTCGAGTTTGGTTTTTCTTATATAGCGTGAAATTGTATCATTTTTTTCTCAGGACCTGCCCAAGTTCAAGTTGATCTCTCTAGTAAACCTGGACGCCGACACTGGGAAGCAGCCTTTGCGGCCGCATTTATTACCCCGGTGTTGAGGGTAAGTGATGGTCGTGATTGACCAATCACACTAAGAGCATCCATTGAGGTTTCGATTTATGAGTTTCCAATTTTTAAGGTGTCTTAAAGTTATATAGAAATGTTCCCAAATGCGTTACCACAACATTTTCTAACCAACAGGATTTAGAAGGAAATGTACAGCGATGTATCCAGTTGCTCGTTGGTGATAAGCGTCTCGGTAAGCAAGCTCTCACCCTTTAAAGGAACACGTTTTGTCGGTGTTTCAGGCGCAATTACGTCATATTCTGCCGGTATCTCGATTTCATTTAAAATCAAAAATTTGAATCGTTGCTACACTATACCATAGTTGTTGACAAGAATTCACAAATGTTTTGAGAATTTTTTTACGGATAGTTTGGGACGAAAAGTGAAGGAGTAGATTTGTTAATTTTGAAGGAAGTATTAGCTGTTTTGGATTTTAAGCAGATCGAAACTAATATAATGGAGTTAATATTTATTGGACGAACGTCAGCTCGTATGCTGTCCGAGGTGTGGTAGTTTACCAGAAAATATCAAAACAGAGTTGGACATTTTGAAGAACAAAACTTTCTTCCTCATCCAGCCCAACCCCGATCCCAAGTAAGTTTAGAATAGTTTAGTTAACTAATGTTTATCAATAATAAAGTTTGAATTCCGAGTTCCCTTCGATCTGAAGGAGCCCTTAATACTTGATGCAGATTCCGCTTGAATGTTTCAAACTTGCCGCTATGGCAAAATTCATAAATCATCACTTAAGTTTAACCTCGCCAGCTAGCCTTTCGAATTGACAAGTTAGCGTATTACTCAATATTCACACGTTCCTGATCAATGTGATAATTAATTTGTTTCAGTAGCTTCAACTGTAAGACTTAAAATAAATTTTTCTTGACTCCCTACATAAAGGTAACGATCCTCTGATGAGACAGTTGTATGAAGTTGATGACCCGGATAAAGACCTGTCACAAGGCATTCCACCCACGTGCCCAGTCCTCTGGAGATATCGGGCCAAGGTCACGATTGAACATCTCGCGCACACATTCCAAGAGGTTGTGGCCTCAAACGACCCCTCCAAATGCCGCGTACTGGCAGAGTTTTTACAAAAGGTAAGGGCAACCCTTAAACAAAGTGCTTCATTGAATGTGAGAACCTAGTTCGTGTGAAGAAGTGTTACGCGAACCGAGAAGTGTTTTAGACGAAGTCAGTTTACTTTGGAATTTTAGATGGATCTGAATTGAAACTGGTGAAGAGTTTAACGTTTTCGAAGCTGCTTCTAATTAAGACAATGCTTAGCGAGCGATTATGGAGTTATGGATGCACGTGGAAGTTGGGAGAGCACGAGAGAAGCGTTTAAGTGGCACGAGGCGAAGCAAAATACTTCTCTAGCTTCTCGCGTGGTCGGCCAACTTCGCAAGTGCGTCCATAACTCAACAGACAGCTAAAGCATGGACCATTTCTTTTGTAACATTGCCACTGTGACTTTATTCAGCATTTACAGCACAAAACACACATAAACTGATAAAGTAAAGAATCATCCTATACCGAGATTTAGATACACTCTCGCGCCATACATTATTCAAACTGTACAGACTCCTATGTTTCTGAAAAAAAATGCGAATCAGTAACTGTTCATCAGTAGGATACCTAAAACGTGTGCAATTCTGCAATTGGTTTCGGCTCCATTAAAGTGCGCGAAAAATTGTCAGCTTTGTTCTAATACCTAACTTGTTACTCGTTGTATAAGTTCGCAAGTAACCCATGTTTCCGTGATAGGAGCCCAAGCTACGCGCTGTGTGCCATTTGCCTGACATTGTCAGGCTGCAGCAGCTCCTCATGGACCGATTCCACCGACGAATTGACAGAACAGAGGCGCAAGAATTTAAATTGAAGGATTTTGTGAGACAGTTGCCAGGTATTAAAGCGAAGTTTAAGGCACTTCACAATTTTTTATGAGAACGCTCGGTTTGAGCTTCATATCTCTGCCAGTTAATGATATATAATAATAAAAATAGTAGTTTTGAACTTTCCTGCAAGAGGCTTTGTGACCCAAACAGATTGGTTCAAAATACAAACAATACAACGCTCAAATGATCATGACTTTTGAACTTTTAAAAATATAGTAAACTTGAATTTTGGACTTAAGGGTTTCTCTGTACTTAGTGAGTGTTTAACTGAACCATAGTTTGTAGACGGAGACTCTACTATTTATGACTTTCGTGTTTCGAGCAGCTGACCCTTTTGGACTACTTTAAGGATACTATTTTTCATTTACAATTATTTTTGGAGGTCTTAAATTTTCTAGGTATACTTAACAAATTAAACCTAACACGGTTTTCAATATGACACATCCAGCCTGATAAAAGCTTTTATTTAACTTGCGCTTTGCTTTGCCACAAACTTGCATGTGCTTTGTACTTGCAAGTCTATCAAAATCATGTCAAATAAACTCCGTAAGACGCTATTTATCAGACGTTTGAATTGGTGTCTTACAATAAACTGCAAACCAAACCAATAACAAACACCCGAAGAGCATCTTGGTCGTAACAGAACTTTAAACAGGGTATATATATATATTAAAATTCTCAATCTACCCACAGACGCGACCAAGCGGGAGTTCAGGAAACTGATTATTAGCTTCAAGACTGCCTGGAATCTGGTGCGCAGTTATCTGGACCAAGGTTGGTAGCTTCTGAAGAACATTTCGTTACTGTTAGGCTGTTTTACCTCTGCCAGCCTAAAGTTTAATTGCTGTATTTCACTAATATAGTGATCACGTGACAAATTGGTAAACGGAAATAGATGAAAATTGCTGCTTAGTTGATTCAGCAATTTGGTGTTGTTTTTATCAAACTTACCAACTGTACTAGGCTTGCACGTTTGTTTTATGGAAGCCAGACTTAAACTCTGAAATACCTGGCTCATTAGGCTACCTTCAGCTTTTCAGAGTATTTCTTGCACTCCGTCAAAAGACTTTTCCCCTTCCCTTTCTAATGTTTTAACGGCTGTTTCTTTCCCTAGCGGGCCGCCTGAGAGTCCCCAGTGATTATTGCGACTTGCCGTTCGATGCGGCCAACAGTCCTCTGGCCATGTTACTACCAACAACATTCGGGATAGGCATTTGTTCCAAGGCGCTTGTGTTCTACTTATGTTCAATGCACAACGAGTTTCTCCATAGTTATCACAACATCACTGGTAGCAACGTGAAGTAAGTTTGACAAGTAAAGTATAGTAAAAAAGTACAGTTTAAAGCAGTGCAGTTCTCTTCAAGTAACGATAGTTACCCCGGAAGCAGGCTTTGCCTGTTTGGTCCTAATCCCCAACTGGCTGCAGCTCTTTTACCAGCGGTCTCTGCAAAAGACCTTTTCCATAACTCTTACTTTTTCTTCTCTACACTCGTGAGCAGTTCATTCAAGATACTGCAACTTCTTCAGTGAATAGTAAAACAAGTAAATATGTCAAAGTAGTCGCTTTGTATGTTCTTGAGCAAACACATAAACATCCAGAACACGTATCCTTTCGTTTTCGCCTCAACCCTCGCTACAAGTGAAATGCATAAATTGCTGTTTTTCTTGTTTTGATGAACGCCTTGAGTAGCTTACGTTAATAACAGGTGTGAAGGAGAGAAAGTGACAGACCACAACATGGTATTAGCGTATTCTTATCGACAAGTAGTGAGTAGTTTCTTTAAAGTCCCTCGATAAAATGTCGAGAGACTTGACCAAATCCTTAACACCCCTGTCCACCAACGGTGTGGCAAAAGGCGGAAGGTCGCCCAAGGTTCAACCCTCAACCACGCCGAAGATTGAGCTCGGGACCATCTGGTAGCAGTAAGAGAACTTACCAATTGTGCCAACCTCGCACACAGCAAAACCTTTATTAATCACTGAGGTGGTAAACACAACTGGTTTGTACTAAGAGTAATTGCAGGAGGAGAGCACAACTCCTTTTAAAAGAACTTAGAACAAGTTGTATTTCAAGCGTCGACAAGTTTGTCTGGTACCAATGCCGATAATTACCGACTGTGCAGCCCCCCGTTTAGGTTATTAAAAGTTATAATTACACCCCTCTTTTCTGTTAAAGCTTCCTTCGTAATAGGCCCCACTTTAGATGTTCACATAGTATCCCTCTCTATTAAGCCCCCTCCTTCCAAAAACTAACAGTATGATCAGTTTGAGTTTCATTAGACTGACAGTACTAAAAAACTATGAATTGTTTTTCACTGCGGGACACACTTGCACTAATTTTGACATTAAAAGTTATGTTTTAAACATTATGACCGTTTTTAACTTTTATTACTTTCCTGCCGTTGCAATTTGTAATCTTATTGTAATCTTAGGATTGTTGTTTGCACCAATCTAAGCCCCCTTCTCCATAAAGCCTCTATAACCCAAGTCCCTAACAGCTGGTCGCTTCTCACAGGGAAGTCGAACACGTGGCATTGTTGGACGCCACCTCGTCACACCTGATTGCGTACGATCACGACAGGGACTTGATGCCTCTGGTACTGGCTCAGTGTAATTACTCACTTGAGGTTGGCAAGGGAACCATTGTTGAGTACAACTGGGCGGGGCTTGAGAGACAGATGATTGACAGGTTTATTCGTGGAAGACCTCTTATTGACTACAAGGTGCGGTCGATCTCCAACTATTTTGTTTTATACCCATAAAACCTGTCAAAATCTCCCTAGAACTTATTTACGTATGTTTGATGGAAGATACAGTCGTTACCTATTTCAGCATCGAAACATTTTCTTCAGCCTAGTAAACAGAACACCTTTTTTACTAGAAAGATTAAAACTTCTCTCGGTGCTTAAACTTGTAAGTTTACATAGCAAACATGATTTTCTAACATTTGAAAAAGATGCAAAATTGCAAGCGGGGTAAATACACTTGAGCCCAGCTTACAAGAGCTTAAGGTTACTGTTTATATTTGAACGGATCAAAACTTCGAAATTGAGATTTTCGCAGAGAAGAAACATACATAAAACAAGCTTCTAGTCAAAAAAGTGTTTTTCAATACGCCTAACAGTTTGCGACATATGACGAATGAAAGTTTTTACCGGAAGAAAAGTTGTACGACCGCGCGTCATACAACTTTGGAGTGAAATTCTCGGCACATGTTTTGGCTAAAACTACGAAAATGTAAAGGATCAATGCTCCCTTAAATTTTCATCTCATGCTGTCAAACTTGGCCGCATGTAGATGGAAAAATATCCGAAGATGAAAACCGTCCAGGTGAATTTTGAAACTCCTCTCCAATAATTTTCTATGACTCGAACAGTGCAGCTTGTATGCTGCAGATGGGGAGTTTTTTTAAATACCTGCGGAAAATTAAAGACGCTTTCAATCAAAAATCGCCTAAATGGTGCTGAAACTGATAAACAAACTACAAATGGCATAACTTTAAGCTGACAGCCGCATTGACGTCAAGAAGTGAAAGGGTTAGTTTGAATTGTGAAGTTAAGCTCTCATTAGCTTACAAACAAAAATTGTTTAAAAATAATTTCAATATCATCTAGATAGTTTTATAAGCTTTCCATTGATATATAGTTTTGTGTGTAACCGAGGCGTATTAATGAAGTTACATACAAAAAACTGAAAACACCGCTCAAGGTGAACGGTAACCTTAACTAAAACTCATTTTCTTGAGGACCAATGTTTAAATTTAATTGAAAACCATTCAATTGTTAAGCTAGATGTACGACGAACCTAACGTTGTGTCGTTTCAACTTTCAGGACGAGCGGTTTTCGTTCAGTAAAGACGTTGGCGCCCACACCGTGTTCGCCTCACTTGGGACGAAAATTCACCAGGTTTGACATTTTCTGCTTTGTACATGTGATTTCCCGATACTGACATGCAAAAGACCTTCGTCCTTCCATACTTCGATGCTGGAGATTTAAGAGTTTTGCAGCCACGCCAATCTTGCATACATGGGGGGCTTGGCACTAGACAGATTTAGACACGGCTTTGATTTACCAAACTCAGACTCTTAAAAATGTTGGCTTTACAAGTATTTTGTTCATGAGGTTGTGAGAAAACAGTGTTACATAGATAGCAATTCTGCAAAAATATTCGTATTTGAAGTTCGCGTCATAAGCAATATGCAAGGAGGAATGAAGGAGAAACCAGAACATATTGATTTTGCAAAGGCTGATTATCGACTTAATACGTACAGTGTCTGATTTTTTTTATTTTTTCATTGTATGTGTGAACGTACTTTTTACAAAAGACGGTCGTAATCGAGTTTACTGTCTAATGACCTAACATTTAAACATCAACCGTTAAACAAGAATTTAAACATCAACCAACAAAAATACATTTTCTGGTTGCTGTGAAGAGAAGAAATGGTTATTAAGGGCGTATTGTTTATCACAGACAGGGAAGGGAGGAGTGGTCATTTGCAGTTTGGTTTGTTTGTTTCGTTTGCCTGAGGTGACTAATTGTTTTAGTAAAATTGCAACTGGTTATTATTCGAGAAAACAAAAAAAAAGCAAACTTTTTAAAGATATTATGTTTTTCATTTAAAAAACACGCGCCTAAACATGCTTTTCGGCGACTATGTGGCGGAAAATGTAAACAAACTTTCCTGTTTTGAAAATCAATGTTTCGCGAAAGGAAAATTTCGCTTAATTTACCAACCTACCTTTGAATAGCTTAACTCCAAACTTTGAAGCATCTTTTGTCTTTTGAGGCACGACATTTTCTATAAACTGCTCATTTTGTGACTCCGAACATCAACAAATCTGTCCGCCATTTTGAAAATTGCTCTAATCACCTAGCAGTGATTATAGCGTGAGAGAACGAAGTTCTCGATCAATCAGCGCGCGCCATTTTCGATAATCACCAGTGCAATTTTACTAAAAATAGATAGTAAAAATATAAATACAGTCATCTATAAGAATTTAAAAAGGCATCTTTTAATAAAAGCACTCTTAGAACTTTCTGTGTTTGCACGGGGTAAAATAAAGAAACTAGAGTTGTGTCCAAGTTGTCTCAGACGTCGAGTTCTTTGGTTTGGTAGAAGGTTGTTCAGGCAGTGGTTTTTAGTGGTTATTTTCTCCCATAGCTGCCCATCTCTATTTCTGATGATATAACCTATAGTTATGCGCTTATCCGTGTACCCATATTTCTCTGCACGCTTTCAAAAATAACCTATCTGCACTAAATATGTATTGGCACACGCCCAAACCTCAACAGCGTAAGTTAATAGCGACATAATGAGACTGTCAAACGGAATTGTAAGCTCTTCTTAGGAGTACTCGTAGTGTTTACAAACTCTGATGTATGTTCTAGAGCTATCCTTGCCGAGCATGATCGACATGAGTGTCCCGGTGAAGTTCTAGTCGATGGGACTAATCTAGAAACTTGGTGGTTGAATAACGACATAAGTTGGCTGCATTTCTAGCCAAACGACTGGCCGACTAAGGCAATTGTAAGACCCATTTGAAAACAAACGTGTTTTTCGGCCAATAACTCTTTAAAGCATAACTGATCAATACGCTTTGTCTCTTTCCTAGGTTTCACTTTCTGTAGCGATCCGAGCACAGATCATTGTGGAGTTCCGTTCGAACTTAAGTGATATCTGTGACAGTTTGGCATCGCTCGACATTGCTATTGGTTTCTTGTCATCAGCAGGGGGACGGCCAGACATGCTGGTCAGCTATTATCTGCACCACGTGCTGCGCATGCGCAATGAGGCTGGTCTTCGAAGTGGCAAGGTATGTAGACTGGACTGGTTTGCTGTTTGCAGTTTTGTATTTTGTTACTTTAAGAGAGAAATCAGATTTTAGAAAAAACCTTTTAGCTAACTAACTGGGTTTTACGCCAAATTGAATAGGCATTGTTACCATAGAATCCTCCTTACAGCCACCCCCTGGTTATAAACGTACCTCCTCACTAACTGAAAAGGGTGTGATGCAAATGGTTTGGCGTTTTTTTACGTTTTGAAGCTTATGTGGGGTTAAGGGTTAACTAACATTTAACATTTTCTTTTCAGTGTTTAACTGCTAGGTACTTGAGCTAGCTAGTGAACCACTGAAATTGACTCCTTTTTTGGCTAAACTATAGAGATTTTAAAACATAAAGATGATTTTTAAGGTTGTTCTGAGATGAAGGTGAATTGTGAAAGACTAACAAAGTATAAATCACAAAAGTGCCAAGTTACGAGTCGCTTACATTTTTTAGCTTGTCTCTTTTTTCCTTTTAATTGACTGGGGTACTTTTTTATTTCATTGGCAAAATAACTTATAGTGGAAGATCAACTTTATATTCTCAACATCTAATCAGCTTATTCTACATTGATAGTAACAATAGAAGACAGATATTGATTAATTTGTTGGGAGCGAAAGGTTGAAGACTAGCGGTGATGCGATAGTTTTTCTGACATGTTGCATGTTGTATTTAGAGTAATGGTCCCTGTTTCCCTTGAAGGCTCACCACAGGGAGCCCGCCTGTTGTTTTTTAAGGTTTTTAAATAAAATATAACTGCAGATCAACTTGCCTGTCGAGTGTTGATTTTGGGGAGTCGTGTCTCGCATGTACATCGTACT
>JAOBRG010344581.1:0-14122 GCA_027574985.1 Umimayanthus nakama | reverse complement strand
ATATATATATATATATATACACTTAATTACAAAAATTCTGCTTTTGAAATACATATAGTATATATATGTTGCTTTTAAGTTTTCATCAAAAAGGTGTTGACAGGTGAAGACCCATAATAAAAGGTAATTACAACTTTCTAATAAGAGGGATACTTTCACAACAACGACTTTCTAAAGTAAATAACACCTTTAATTAATCATCTTTCAACTACCTTTTGTAAAGGGTGCCATGGCTGTCATCAATTACTTCATAGAAATACAAAAAGTGTATACGAATGGTATATATATTTAAAAAGCAGAATTTTTGTAATTAAGTGTATATATATATATGTATATATGTCAGGTTTGTTCTATTTTAACTGTTTTTACTACTTGCATGTAAGGCTCAAGAAGATGCTGAAGCGTGGAAAGCAGTGGTTTTGCCTTTGGAAGAGGTATATTTTCTCCTTAATACTCGTAGCCGAACACCAAAGTTGCATACATGTACATGCACATGGATTGTTTTGCTTAAATGTGAGAACACTGTAAAGGAAATGAGGCATCTGCTTTTGTAGCCTACAGGTATAGGAAAAGACAACTGTACAATAGCTTGTAACATGTAACAATCATGAACAGTTTGCATCTAACTTCTGTTGGACAGGCATATTATTTTTCTCTTGTAACCAAGCTGATGGGAATCAGTTTTTGTTTGTCCAGATGAAACTAGTTTCGGTTTGCGACTTAAGTCAGAAACATGTACATGTAAGTACATGTACTTTGGATTGGGAATCAATGATGGTTAAATGGTTTGATTAGGTTTGTTGGGATACTTGTTAATGTGAGAAAGACAAGCAAAGAAAATTGCCAGTAAGAAAACCTTAGTCACTGTGTCACTGATATATTGGAAAACTATGTGTTGTGTGAACTCCATGAAACTGTACCACGTCTCAGTTTCTGCTTATGAAACATTGTGGAAGTACATGTATCTCTGAAACTGCAGTACCCAAAGTATCCTGTAGAATCCAAACCTATTTTCACATTGCACTCGGGAAAAATATTACATGTACATGCAAACAAGTGGATCCTAAGCGAGGATGTGAAGTGAAATCTCAATAAAAGTTAGACATTATACAACTAAATTAGAATTGAGATGTAACAACTTTGGCTTTAAACTTGCTTACTCGATTGACATCCGAACGCATTTTTTAAGAAGGAATGATACAGCTTCTTCAGTCGGCAGTCTAGCTAACATAGCTTTTGTTTGTGATTCTGAAGGAGATTTTCAGTTTGAAGTCCAAGCTGACAGATGCAGAGGGTAGAATCCAAGTAAGTTTTTTGTCTCAAAATGTCAGATTTTAAAAAATCTAAATACCCACGTTGTTTAGTTGTTGATCATTACCAAAATGTCAGTGTAAAAACCTATTTATTTTTTTATTTATTATGCTTCGTCTACGTAAGTTACACTCACATATGATAAAAAAGTAAAAGGAACACGATACAATATACAGGAGGTGTAGACAGGGACACCACAACAGCCGGTAGCCATTTGCTGTGGGCCCGTTTTTGGTCTTTCGAGCTCTACATTTGATTTAATGAATAATGCAATTTCCGTAAAAGAAAAGAAGCATTAGGATAATTGTTCCTGCCCCTCTGTGTCGCTCTTACGTACATATAAGCGTGTGCAGTCTTGTTTACCAAAACACAACTGACTAGTATGTTCTTAGACATTCGTTTATTTCCATATTGTTAAAGGTAAGCAAGCTTTGCAAATACACAGAACTTCTTCGTAGTTTTTGAGAAACCTTAATAAAAAAAACTTTATGGCCTCACCCGGCGTTTAGTTGATTTGTTTTGCACAACAACGGTTTGTGATATAAAACATTTGATCATCTGAGATTTGGAGCAATCAATGAATACTGGAACCATTTTGTTAAGATGTTTTAATACTGAGGTTACCGTTGCACGTTTGAAATGCTGAAAAACAAGAATAAAAAATTTTACATTTAAATTTTCAGTATAAGTTTTCGCGTCTCGTTTGTTGATTTTTCACATCATTTTGCTTTCGGTATCTATTTTGGCAGTATAAATAATTGTACATAAAGAAATTATGAAAAACGGGACTACGGGCTAAGTGAGGACTTAGGAGCATCAGTTTGAGGAGTACTACGTATACACAGTGAAACAACCTAAGGGGTGACAATCAGCACGCCCAGCAATAAGAAAAAGCTTATGAGGTGCTGTTTTTACCTATTGACCAGGCGCGGATTTAGGGGAGGGGTCAGACGGGCTGCGGCTCCGATCCGCCCCTGTTGACAAACATTTTTTATTAACTGAACTAAGTTCTTTAGGAGCTTTTAAAGCAAATGTACAATGTACAACTTCGTGTAGGTTTTGCAATATTGTATCACAGAAGTTGTGTTGCAAGTTTGTTAGTTAATGATATATAAAATACGGAAAGAGTATCTAATACAAACTACATTTAGGCAATGAAAAAGGATGCAGAAGCTGTGACAAGTGAAAGCAGCAAAACTGACAGCGAAAATGGAAAGTCCCAATCGTCTTTGGAAGAAGTGGGAGAAAGGGTATGGAAAGCTTTCTTAACAATGTATTCGCTAAAGTGTGAACTACCAACCTTAGGGTCTTTGAATACATGTAGCTTGTGCTAATCCAGTTGTAGTGCCCATGTTTGTGAATAGAAGGAATTAATCACGAATATAGATCTTATTTCAAACAGAGTTTTACTTCCTTGGAAATTAGAGTTTGCCGTCCCGACACAAACTGTACACGTTCGAAGGTCTGTCAGGGTTCGTGCACCAACTGGAACACCTGGAATTCCTTGAAGTTTTGGATTTTTTTTAAAGGCCTGGGATTTCTTGAAAAGCCTAAAGGTTTTTTTCATGGGAACCTGAGGAATCCTTGAAATTTGGGTCAGCACAATCCACAGTCATTTTCAGTTTGTTAAACCGACATTTTTTCGAAACTGTTGTGCAAGTGACACTAAAGTTTGTTCCAAGTTTTATTGCTGAACAAAGATAATATCTGTGTTCAAGATATTGTTATGTGTACAAAATCGGACCTTGAAAAAGCTCTACGACCTGGATTTCGACGTGAACGGTAGGAAAGAACCCTGGTGTGTGAATTGTTGTTGATTCTATTTGTTCACAGACATGATTTGTATATCTGTAGTTCTTTATCGATTAAAACCCAAAACATAACTCGAGTATAAACAGTTCTGACACAGACTAGAGATTTGCTTTGAAAGATCGCTTACTTATTATAACAGTTGGAGGTAATCGGGACTGCTCCTTTTGTATGTAAAATCAACTTGCATGCCACTGACGGGAACTTTCGAACGTGTTAGAACTGGATTTGGAAATAACCATGTTTGGCGCCTTCGTTTTAAACCCACCCCTGAGAAACGCTGCTTAAACACTTGGATTAAGGGCACTTGGGAACGCTCCTTTTGTGTTCAATTGTGCATCCCATGGGATCCTTCGAACGTGTTAGAATTGGATTTGGAGATAATCATGTTTGGCGCCTTAATTTTAGACCCACCCCCGAGCAACGTTGCCTGAACACTTAAATTGAGGGCACTTAGGAGCGCTCCTTTGTGTTCAAAACAAACTGTGCACCCCACGGGACCCTCTGAACGTGTTAGAATAAGATTGGCTGAGTGAACAGGGTTTACTCACAGTGCATACTGCATCGCACTCAAATGCTCAAACATGTCTGTGTTATATTTCCGTGTGCAGGTCAAGGAACTGAGTCAGTATTTGGAATCGGAGAGGTCATCAAGAACTGACTTGGAAATGTATGTTGCAGTTCTTAACACGCAGAAAGGTAGGTGTTTGGCGGTAATATGCACGTGTGTTATAGTACATAATACCGCAAGGGCACATAATTTGTGAAGTGTACAGTGTAACACTTGTTTTCGCAAGACTTTAAACGAAATTTGAAGCACTTTAAAGGAACAACTTAAGGAATTAATTTCACACTTTTCTTTGTAATTCGCGAAATTTAAGTCCCGCAAAATATTTTTAATCCAAATTTGCGAAATTTAAGTCGCGCAAAATCATGTGGTAGAAAGGTATTTTTGTTCAAAAAAGCAAATTTAAACGTCTCATCTTTGTCTTGAGTTTTACCTTAAATCACCACAAGACCGGCTGAAAATAAACCAACTTTGTCTTATTTTGTCGTAACAGGAACAGCAGGACTCACTATTTGTCCAGACAGCAAAATCAACAGATAACGATAACAATAATAATAATAATGATAATAGTAATAATAATAATAATAATGATAATAATAATAATGACAACAATGTTTTTTATAGTAATTATAATAATAAAAACAACAATAATAATGATAAAAATACTTATCCTATTTTACATGGTAAATGATTATTTTACAAAATTCATCATCTAAATTCATATACGTGAGCTTACAAGTACGTATACGGCCGTTAGCAGCGGGTTGCGTGTTATTGAACAGTATGTACACTCGGAGAACTACAAAGTTGTAAGCAATATCTTGAGATATTTGTCATTTAAGGTGTACTTCAAGAAGATGCTGAGAAGCTCAGAAAAGAGCTTCAAAATGGTAAGTAGAAAGCAATTGGTTCTCTGAGGTGTTATATTGTCTTGTCAAATTTGCCAGTTTGAGAAAAAGAACAAGTGATTCTAGTAGAGATTTTCCGGAATAAGAACAAGTGTGGTGTGTGCGAAGATAGCGCAGTTGGTTGGATCTCTGACCGCTAACCAGGAAGTCTCGGATTCAACCTATGGCCTGGTCGAAGGTTGAACTTTGGGTGACCTTCTTTCCCCACAGCGTTTGTGAAATGGGACGTTAAGCCGCTCGTTTTGCCGTTGACGTGTTGAGGAGGGGGGCGAGGGATGCGAAAACTATAATTTCTTCATTTTTTTTAAGTTGGTTTATTGACTAAAATACAGTTCAGACGGGAATTTGTGTTGGATTTTTGAAAGAAAATTTCCAATTTATTATTGGAACTTTTGATTGTAAACCTTGATCTGTTAAAATTCTAATGTTTGGAACTGACCATAAATTTCTTTTGTAAACACTAGCGTATCTGTGCAAAGGTCTACCTTCTCATTTCATATGCATGCGACCGTAATTAGAGCCCCATAAACCCCTTTAATGTTCCCTCTAAAGTTCCTGGTTCCCTTGTTCTGTTAACAGTGTGCCGGATGCTGGAGCAAGAGAGAACGTCCCACATGGAACTGAAGAAGACTTGGCAGATGGCAAACGACCAGTTCCTAGAGGTGCAGCAAATGCAGGATATTGAGTATCGCCGGCTGTACAGCTTGTTGGAGGTGGAGCAGAAACAGAGACTGCAGGAGATGAGGAAGCAGGGTGTGGAAGCTGCGGACGATACTGATATCGGGCCTTTAATTGATCTGGGGAGCGAGAATTCCTCTCCTGCCACTCCCAACTCCAGGCTTCAGGTAAAGACTTCAGCGTTAATTAAGCCATAGGGTTGATTGTGTGGCAACTCGGCATCTGTTGTTCGAGACCTTTAGATCTGACCATGAGTGCGTTTTCGCCCAGGAGTACGAATTTTTAGTGGGACCAAATTCTTGACAAGAGACTTTCGCAAACTCGTTGTTGGGTCAAATTTTGTGGCCGCTGTCCTGTTTACTTTGAGAATTGCTAAAGAACTCGTCATCTCCGTGAGTTCAAAAGCTAAGAGATAGTACTCGTAGTCAAATCTAAAAGTCGCCATTGAACTGACCAATAAAGCAGCTCTAAATTGCTGTATATTAGTTACATGTGCGTTTTGTAAGGTCGAATCCTGTTTCTTGAACCCCCTCTACACTTTTAGAAAATTCCAAGGTTGAGTTTCCGATGATGAGAGGGTTTTTAAACGGAATCTCACTCAAGTCGCAGTCCCTCACCCATAATGAATCACAAAAAGTTGGAATTTTATGTTTTTATTGCTCAATTCCCACTATGCCCGAACAAACAAGTTCATGCCTACACCCTAATTCGATTCCGAAAAGGGCTCACGTGACATATAAACACAATAAAACTTGCAAACAGTGCAAGACCTTAAAAATGATGGTAACAACAGTATTTTATTTAACTTATATGAGAGTGATTTCCCTTTTTTTGTTGGTTTGTAGGATAAAACTCCACCCCTTGACTTTGCATCCGGGTCTTCATCCCAGTGGGACAGCATCGACACTGTGCCCTGCACCAACTCTTTAGATGCGTTGCAGCCGGCTGTCACCAGCTTGCGAGATAGGGACAGTGAGCGGGCTTCCTCGGACACGGAACCTGACAAGATGACAGAAAATTTGAGGAGGGTTCACTCAGCATCAGATGTCTCCCTTGAGGGATTAGAAGGTCCGTGGTAATAGTGAAAAATAATAGTAATAATAATAATAATAATAACAATAATAATAATAATAATAATAATAGTAATAATAATAACAATAGTAATATAATTATAACAGTGATGATGGTAATGATGGTGATGATGATGGTGGTGGTGATGATGATGGTGGTGGTGATGATGATGGTGATGGTGTTGATAACAACCACAAAGTATTCCAATATATACAACATCTACCAAACTACTCTGGGTACAATACAATATGTACTATCTGAAAATTATATACTATTTAGTTGTTGCAAGTTTATATCTTTATAAAATCGAAAAAGGGATAAATTGCAAAATATCTCAAGACAAATTAAATAGATAAGTGCAAGACAATATATAATACGGAGAATCAAAATGTTACTTATAATTTATTTGGTACTAATATATACTGTCTAAAATCAAGCTATCTGAAGTTTTTTAAAAGCTTTTGTTGTAGTTAGAGTAAAGAAAATAACACAAAAGATTTTAGAAAAATATTGATTGTGCAGTTTGTTTACGTTCTTTTTTTCTTATTGCATGTTAGTGGTTGTTCTCATTGTTTAAAATAGTAAATGTTTTAAGATCTGCGCAGCATTATTGGCCAGTGAGACTTGGGCTAACTGGTAAACAATAACTGCCGGCTTGCAGGTACCCGTGAAGCAACGTACTAGACTCGAACAGATTTAGATAAAAGCCTTTCCTTTGGCTACTATTTCATCGGAGTTGTTTGTTTCTTCACCTGTTCCTTGTTTGATTATGAGTGAAATGATAGTTTCATTCCTACAACGGAGGATATTTCTTCCTCTTGGTAGTAACTCATTAGTTGGCCGCGCTAGGGTGAGTAACTGGTCATGTACTGTTGATCCAGTTTCAGGGACAGAGGTTTCGAGGGCCAAGTCTGCTGACGATGTTATAGGTAGTATGACTACCAGCAGCACAGGCAGACCCGATGATGTTCCAGACAGTGGTCATCTTGTGGCAGCCACAGAAAACCGACCGTCATCAGGAAGTGTTAGTAAAACACACGGTGGAAGAATTGACTGGAAAATGTTTCAGGAAGAGGTTTGTACATTGTCCTCGGCTGTTTGTCATTTGTATTGAAAACCAGTTGGGATAAATAGGAAGGTAAATAGACCTTAAGATTTGTTCTCTTTCCTGCGAACTATATGCGCCATTTGCATATCCAACCGAAAATGCCTGTATTTTTCCCGCAATTTTTTAACGACCCTACAACCTTAAAAGTTTGGAACTTTTTAGAAACTAAAAGCTACATCGTCTTATCTTTGGATATTTTCGGTTGAAGCAGTCGGTTTTATCAAAAAACAAGACAGTGCAGTTGCTTTCTATAAAACGTAAACCCTTGATAACATAAGTTCCTACCATTTCGAACTAAATTCGTTCTCCTTTTAAGTACATTTTTTCAATAAGTTTCGAACGGTAATTAGAACCCCCTATATCTCAACAAGAAACATTCCTGTTGTGGCTGGTCATTGACTGGTTCAAGAGTTGGGGCACTATAAGAAAGATGAACCGCTTCTACTCTTCAGGAGATACAAAATGAGTAGTCAGGTTTTTAGGAGTTTTGATCAAAAGAATAAAGCACTAAACGCTGAGCATTGCTATTCGTAAGGTGCAAATTCTGCGGTTAAGTTATGGACCACTGTCAAACGTTTCAAGGGAGAAGACACTGTAAGAAGAAAATAACATTAAACACGTCTGAATAAAAGAAATACCAAAAGAAAAGTTTTTGTTTCAAAAGTCCAGATATTTTAAGAAACAAATAAGTTGCAATATGTTTATTTTTCAAGACTGCAAAAGGAGTTGTTCTTGCCAACTGGTTCAAAAGTTGGACTTTGTAAAGAATAGTAACAGCATTCATTTGGATTCTTCATGAAAAATGAAACGGTTGTCATGTACAGTAATGGGGTTTTACCCGTTGGTGCAAAAATAAGACATTTTAAGAAGCAAGAAACACTACACATGAATTCATGTTACAGGTTTTCATCGACTGTCAACGCCAAACGCGCCATATGACTTGTTGCTGAATTGTCTTAAATTGTCTCTATAGTTTCTTTGTAAGCAAGTTGGAAGAAATTTGTTTTCCATCTTAGATAATCTACTGCGTATGATTAGTTGTCTTATTGCTAAATTTTCTCTTAGTTTTCTTCTTAGCAGTTGTGGAGAGTTTTGCTCTTCATTTCCGATAAATTTCTTCATATGGTCAGTTCTTTTGTTCTCATTACCGAACAACTAATTTTGTGTGAACAGTGTAAGGAGAACTTACACACTGATAAACTGACTGAGGCTGAAAGGTTTAAACCAGAGCTATATGTGCATATTGTCTTCACACAGGTGAAATTTTCCCACGAAGAGCGATCCTGTGCTATGTGTGTCAACTATGAGAGGCAGTTGCAGAAAGTAGAGGGAGAGAAACAAAAGTACCATAATCTTGCGAACAATTTGCAGATAGAACTTGAGCAAGAAAAGGTTTGTGAGATAAAACTTTGTTTTTATGATCACAAATTGTGATTAGGAAGTCAAATAGGTGTTCTCTAGTACAAAATTACAATTCTTAAAACAGAAATTTAGTAATAGTAGTGACTGTGATAATGTTTTCATTTATCTTGTGATTGTGATAATGTTTTTGATCACAAATTTTGATTAGGAAGTAAAATGGGTGTTCTCTAGTACAAAATTACGAAGCTTAAAACAGAAATTTAGTAATAGTAGTGACTGTGATAATGTTTACATTTATCTTGTGATTGTGATAATGTTTGTAACATTAGTGATGATGATGAAGATGATGGTAGTAGTTATGATGGTACATATAACTCGGAATGAGGTGATGGGTAGTGAGCATCACAAAATGTGTACTTCCTGGAATTGGTTGAACCAGCGCCCTCAAATTACCAGATGTCCTATATACTGAGCGTCAGTGACCCGCATCGGAAGCTTGGAGGTTCAATTGATTCCTGTGGCTGGTTACTTTCACTGCCAAGTTGTTGTACACTATGAAAATCGACTTAAAACAGCAACACGCCACTGTGTAAACGTTACAGTATAGGCTTCAAAGCTCAGCTTTTTCCCGTTGAAAACAGTTTTTGTGGTACCACTAAGTTAGAGTGTACAAGAAAAGTTTCGGTTGTGCACCAAAAAAAGAAGACTGAAGGTTCTGAGTGTACTTCGTCCGTTTTATAAAGGCACATTTATGCGACTTAGAGTATCCCCCCAAAATTGTCGCACTCTATAACCAAATAGTGGCTAACAGATGTTTTTTGCTGAACAGATAACTTTTTAGCATACATATGCGACCTATTCTTAAATAGTCTTGTTTATTAGAGCACTCTTTTCCCGCAATGCAGAAAGCTCTGTTCAATGAACAGCGGCTTAAAGCCAAGTTAGAAGAGGCTGTAACCAACTCAGCAGAAGATGCCCAGAGCCAAATCAACACCCACACGTCCACTGCGGGCAAGCTGGAGAAGTTGTTGCGCTCTCTGCAGGAGAACTTCGAGTCCACCAAGCAAGAAGCACATGTGCAGATTGTGAGTAAGACAATGTAGTAGATTAATTTTAAAAAGTCTATATCACTTTTGGGTTTTTTTCTTTGGCAAAAATAAATTTATGTCGAATTTTTCTTCATAGAGAGATAGGCTATAAAACATAGCCCAAAATAACTTCCGGTTTCAAAATGGCCGAAGACAAGGAAAAGAGCGGGTCCAACGAAGCTCGTGGCGTCACTACAGGAACACGTCTACAATTGTTTTTAGATTAACCTTTATGGTTAGTCACGTGATTGGTGCATGACTGTACCATTCAGAAAAATGAAAAAGCTGGAATCTCGATTCATTTCACACACTCGTACAATAATAAGCAGCCTAAAGCAAATTAAGCAAAACTTGTTGTAAACCTAACACACGTACTACCTTTGTATGTAATGTCGTCTTGTTCGTGTTAAACATCCACACATGTCGTGTAATGAGGGTCACAAAGCACTGAATTTAACCAAGTTAATTGGTCTTAAAGATTCTTTATTTAAATCCATCCATGAGGCTATTGTTACGCAAGCGTTGAAGCCACAGCTACGTATTCCGCGATCCGGAAAATGTACTTTTGTTCAAATGCAGAACTAAACGATTTATGAATATTTCCCTAAGGAAATTTTTTTTTAAATTTTGCATTGTTCTTTTTACCTATTCCAGTTTTTCATAAGGTTTGTCAAATTGTAAGTATTTTTGTAAATTTCCCATATTTATTTTTCAAGTTTTATTGCTGATTTTAAATTCTAAATCGAGTTTTAATAAAGCGGTTGTTGTTATTATCGTTGTTTTTGCTATTATTTTTATTATTAACGTATGATAGGTATAGCATTTGTACATGTAGCTCGTATGTACAACACTCGCACACGTAGCACACATGTACGGTGCTATCGTATGTAACAGGTCGTGTAAAGTACCTGTAATGTACGTCGTGTGGCATAGCATGACGTACTTAATATACAGACAATACACGCAGTGCCTTGAACGTGTAACACGCAGTATTTGCAGCTACACAACCTGTACACACTGTAATGTTAGGTCCACGGATTACAAGTTCGATTCTACGGTATATCTTTGGGATATGAAAACAGATATCTATCTTTTGAGGTTTGTTTATTTTGTGTTTTGGTGGAAAGTTACTTGTCACATAACCAGAAAATGAACGGGCATGTTCAAAACATAAGACTTGTGGCTCCCTATAGAGTGATTAGTACAATATCAACCCCACGTAAAAACCTCAACATTGGTCACTCAAATTTGTTTCTTCTTTCAGGCTAAACTGTTAAAGTCGAGGGATGATTTGGGAGTAGAGGTAAGGAAAACTGTACTCCTACACGCAAGAGTCCCGAGTAAATGTGTTTTGCTGATATCCGAAAAAGGTGTTGGTTCTGTAATACCCCCGGGGACGCCCACTTCAAGATGGCGGACACTTACTAGAACTGCAACATTGCTATAACTAAACTCGTACTTAGAAAAACTTCAAGAAAATGATAGAAGTTAAAAATGCCGAAGAAAATGTGCATGATGAGTCTCGAACGTTGGAACTCATAAATAGGAGTCACTATTTACTACCACTACACTAATCCATCACTTCGCTGCTAACACCACCCATTTTTGTTTGTCTATCTTAAGTTCTTACAAAGATAACCCTGACCCAAGCCTAACCCTTACTAACCATAGATAACCAGGAACAACCATTAATAGCTCTGTGAGATGAATTTACGATTAATAAATGAGCCGTGACAGTCCGCCATCTTGAAGTGGGCGTAAAATATAAATTCGACCAGGGAGGGGGTCGCTCCCATGTAGTGCGGTTGGGGTTGTGTCACTGCGTTGGCAAAAGTCCTACCCTTTACACCTTCACCCCTCAAATACTTAGTCCACCTCGTAAAAGGTGGACGTTATCTTTTATTACATTTTCAACCTCGGATTTTGCGTTTCTAGCTAACGTTCTGATTATTTCATTCAATCTAGGTCACTAGTTCATTCACGGTTTGAATAGTTGTTTAATTAAATTATTACCAAACACTTGACTTTGTTTTTGTTGAAGTTTTCAATGAGAATCCTTAAAAACGTCACGACAGTATTCTAATATTGAGTGTTTCGCGGTCAGTTTCCATATTTGGATAGACTTCAGTATTTATAAAATGCCATGAGTAGAGAGCTAATCAGGTTATCAGAAGTTCAGTTTCCAATGTTTTTGCTACTGTATATAGTTTTGGCGTTTTTCTTTTCAGAGTGTTAAACACATCTCAGTGCTAGACTCAGTAAATCAATTTACGTTTGTTTTACGATTCATCTTTTCCAGCTGGAAAGGCTGAGGGCGGACTATGGAGCTTTACAGGACAGTGCGCTACAGCAGCTAACGCAGGTTGGTTTGAACGGGCCTCTTTAGCTTTCATGGCTAGCTTATTGTTTAGTGGTTCCACAGTACCTCAACTACAAACATCCGGGATATCTGCCGTTGTCTACGAGGAACGCCTTGCTGAACTGATTGTTAACATCTTTCTACAAACCTTACGCATACGTTTGAAATAGTCGCATGATGACCTCCGTTTTAAAGTTTATATGGACGCTTTTGAAAATGGTAGAAATATATTCAAAAATATACCTTTGAGAAAGATTTTCATGCGAAGGAATAGCTCTGTTCAGTGAGAATCATTTGTCCATATTTTATTTGCATATAATCGAAGTAGTTTTTGCAGTAGGTTACAAATAGTTATTTTTACTTTGCCCACAATGCTCAGTATCACGGATGGTTCCAACTGCCATGACAAACTAATTTGTGCAGACTTGCCCGTTTGTAACAGATGACAAATAATCGATTGCCCGGTTATCCACGTGTTGTTTCATATAAAATTCCCACGTTTTTGATGCAGATCTTTCACAGTTTTGTCGCGTAATAACCTGTTAATGGACACGTAATATAATCAGGTCTCTATCAGCTGTACTGTTGTCCTGAAAGAGAAGGAGTTAGCTCCGGACATGTTTGAAACTGTGTCCAACACTACATGCCTGTGTTTATTGCGGCGGAGAGTGGCGTTTTAAGTCTGTTCTAGCAAACTTCGTTGATTGACAATTTTTCTCGAATCACACGAGTGATTTGTCATGTATGATTACAACTGTTATTTTTGCTTTTCTCGGCCGTCTTTTTTTGTATTAATAGGCCCTTTGTAGCTTGAGATCACATGGTACAAAATCCTATATATTTGAAAGCAAAAGAATTTGACAAGACTTCACTGGGAAGTATCAACAAAGAAAAATTACGCTTTTCTAGTTAACTGTGTTTTATTTAGGAGCCTGACACATTTTTTTGCCCTCCAATATGTTAGATTTTGAACCATGCGACCTCCATCTGCAAAGGGCTTATTCCGCGTAGCTACTCTCGGTTGAACTACTTTGACACTGTGTAATTACTGGTACATAAGTATAAGAGGTCTTCTTGTCTTGTTCCGTCTCCTTTCTCGTCTCGTAGTAACAACTAACAAGACATACTCACTTTAATTTTCTTTTCTTTTCGATAAATTACATGCTGTTTACAATGTATCGTATGCTGGGCAATTCACAGATGGACTCGGACTCAAGAATTTCTGAAATGAAGGAGCAGTTACTTCAGATCAGGGCGGCATCCGAAAACACGGAGGAGAGTCTTAGAAATGAGGTTGGTAGAACGGAGTCTGCACTCCTGAGGAAATTTGTTCTTGAACAAGATATGCAGAAAACAAGACTCCTTTTCTCTTGTTTCTTCACTATTGTTTTTCAGAGATTGTTAAAAGCGTTTCCTGACTAATTTGTTGAACAACTTTGCTATTGGTGTAATCTAAATTACATGTTTTAACGACTTTTTGACCAGAATCAGAAAGAAAGGTTTTGATTCAGTAAAAGGATTGTAACGTTGTCTTTTTTATTCGAATGATAGGATAAAACAATAAACCAACTTGTGCCCATGTATTTCGTGTAGATATTGTTTCTAAAGGACCGAGCGATGGCTGAGCAAGTCGAGAAGGACAGTTTGGAGGCAATGTTCCAGTCAGAGGTGGAGAGCATGAAGAACGAGATTGGTTAGTACATCTGTGCATTTATGTACTGCTTGTACAATCCTCTGGGGGAAGCATACTTGTCAACCATCGCGATTTCGTTTGAAAAGCCCCGATTTTTGACTTTCAAAGACTTTCTAGAATTTTCAGTAAACATTCCTGTTTCTAAAGTAATAAGTATTTTTTATTTT
>JAOBRG010344580.1:10299-29027 GCA_027574985.1 Umimayanthus nakama | reverse complement strand
AGGCAACAGTAATAGCAAAGTAATAAAAAAGGTAAAGGAAATGTAACATTTTTAGTAAAGTTCAAAGAACATCATTAAGTAAAGGCAATAAAAGCAAGGTAATGGTAATGACAATGGTGATACAAAAATGGCAGGGCAAAGGTAGTAATTATGTTAATGGTCCATTTAACGGTAAAGGTAATATGGTAATGGTCCATCTAACGGTAAAGGTAATATGCTAATGGTCCATCTAACGGTAAAGGTAATATTAATGGTCCATTTAACGGTAAAGGTAATATGGTAATGGTCCATTTAACGGTAAAGGTAATATGGTAATGGTCCATTTAACGGTAAAGGTAATATGGTAATGGTCCGTTTAACGGTAAAGGTAATATGGTAATGGTCCATTTAACGGTAAAGGAAATGTGGTAATGGTAAAGCGGAGGTAAAGGTAAACGTAAAGATTAATGTCAAGATAAAGACAAGACAAAGTTAAGGAAACTGAGGTTGTGGTGAAGATTAAGGTGAAAGTAAAGGTAAAAGTAAAAACCAGTGACAAAATTTGATGGCAAAGCAACCCAAAGTATCTATACTCAAATACTACTACAAATTTCACTCATGGGTGATACACGTAAGAAAACGCGCTAACCTTTATTTAGAAAACAACTGTTTTCCATTTTTGATGTACTATTAAAAGTATCGTTCCCCAGCAGTAACAAAATGTATATTTGTGGATCTTTGAACTGATGTTACAATGTAGAAACAACTAAATTATTTTGCACACAGCAGTGATTTGTTCTGATGTGGTAGGTAATTTTGTTTGATACTCTTTTTCCGAAAGCAAAAGTTTTACTTGTTCATCAGTGTTCAACCACGACTAGATGCAAAATGTATATTACATGTGATTTGCTTGCGCTGTCTTTGATTTCATTACAAGCGATTTGCTGTAGTTCCCGATCGTTAGAAGTTCATTTTGTTTATTTTTGCGTAACTGTGCGACTGAAGCTAGTTGGTGGCTGTGTCTAAAATGTTCCACAGTAATTGGTTTAGGACTTAATGGACCTTAAACCAATTGCAGCGCCCAACACAATTAGAATCCTACTGATGATCACAGGGTTTTTCCTCTTTGGGCAAAGTTCCGTGACTTGTCCAGGTATTCTCCTTTTAGAAGGTTTTGGTACACTGTATATGGAAACAATTTCGTTTTACCTCCCTCTCAAACACACAAATACCCACCTTCCTCCAGTAACGCTGTCATTTGACACATTCAGACGAACAACAAGAAAGCTGCTGAATATTTCTGCCTTTGTATATATATTACAAAAAAAATAACTTGAACAAAAAAACCTGCCAGTGTTCCAATCTGGAAAACTATTTTAGGTGGGCAGCAGATTCAAAGTTCAAGAATTTTTAAGGTTTACATAAAAATGTCCGTTTTTCAAGGAAGCTCAAGCTTTGAAAAAAGTTCAAGAAATTTCAGGTTTTCAAGGTGACAGGGGAACCCTGTGGTCAGCTGCTGCTTTATGTGTAATACCTATTCTTGAGAAATTAGTTGTTTTTCTTCTTTACCATTCAAACATTTATACATGTATTAAGGTGAAAGTGGGAATCAGAAATTAATAATAGCTGCAGTACCTGGTTGTTCACAGCAGCCATATAAGTGGCATCTCTGTCAATGGCAATGGAGAGAATTGCAGCATCTGGCTCAGGAATCTGTTGGAAACAAGAATCGCTGACTAGTTATTTAAAAAACCACTGGCACCCGAACTGCTTCACTGTTTTAAAGGTTACAAACATTAAACAGATGGCCTGATTGATACTCTGAAGAGTTTAATTAAATGCAGTAGATATTCTGAAGTAAATACACTCAAGTAAGCACGGACCTCAACAGTCATTTCTTATGGTCAGTTTATATTGACAGTTTAACTGTTGGAGAAATAGTAAGCCTTAAAAAGAGTTCTAACTGTTCTAGTCATTATCATACCATGCAGTATACAGCTGTTTCAAACGACTCTGACATTTTTAAAGCACAGTACATGTACCAAACATGAAAGGAATTATGGGAGTACTATACCTGTAGCTTATACTAAGTACATGTAACATCTTGCACATAAAACAAACAAACCAGCAAAGCACAAAACTAAGTAATTTTCATCAACTAGGCCTTTACCAACCCAACAATTAACAAAACTAGAGCTCTCTTCATGCTTTTCACAAGTCAACTTCTTAGAAATAGCTGTATACCGTATTAGCATTGATATTTCAGTTAACACTCAGATGAAACCTGCTCTAGTTTACCACTCACCAGCTGCTCATTGTGGTCTGTTCTGAGATCCCACATGTGAATAGCTCCACTCTGATCACCAACAATCAGTTCACCCTGGACAAACAATATAACCAACTTTATTTAACACTTAGAAACTGACAAAATTGTGTTCCTAGATTCTTATCGAGAATAAAATAAATCATTTTAATAACAGAATTGGATCAATTGGTTTGCACTTAATTTGGAGATCAAGGAGTCTAGGAATGTAACTCTTGGCACTTTCCCATTATTGAAACAATTTTATATGATACAACATACAGAAAATCAAAGTGTCAGCAATTTTTTCGCAGGCTCAAAAGTTGTACTTTCAACTAAAAAAACTTAATATTCAGGAGCTTTCATTAACTGAAATATATCATGCTTGAGTTCCATTGTTTAAATTTGATGTTAAAAAGCACAAAACTTGAACATGGCTACTAAAGATTTTTTCAATTCATGATTGCACCAGGCTTGGGATACCTCTATGGAATAGTTGGGCACTGTATCTGTGATAATTGCATGATAACAACATGTACTGTATCTCTTTTAATAGGATGATAAAAGCCATTTAAATATTACAGAAACACTATTTAAAGTTAAGGAAATTGACAGTCTCTACATAGGATTAGCCACCTGATTTGGATGAAGACAGACACAATTCACAGGTGCATTGACTTGAAATACTCTTTGACACTGGAGATTGCGTGATCTGGAAAGCAAAGAGATTAACAGTAATTTAAAATAACAAAATACATTATGATGAATCAGATGTTGGTAAAGACTGCTCAGTTGTATGCTGGAAGGTGCTTTAACAGAGCACTGAAATAAACAACTCAGTTTTCCTCTCTTTACATGGAAGACATAATTATGTAGTAACATAAAATAGCTCCACCATAGCTAAAACTGTTTTCATGAAAAATTGTGTCCTGAAATGGGGAGAAGTTGGAAACATTGCCAAAGACTCACTACAGGGAACAAAATGAACAAAGGGATTCCAACTTTAATACAAACACAATCAGAGAGTTCCTCCTTGTGAACAATTAAACAGAAACAAATTCATTTTAACTAAACATACCTGTCCAATTGCTTATAATTGTATGTTTTGTAATGACTCAAACAACTAAAATAATACATGAACAAAGTGCCATTTTCCACAAACCTCAAATCCCATATCCGTGCAGAGCTGTCCTCTCCTCCAGTGAACATCCATTTTCCCTCCTCATGAAAACCAACTGCAGTCACATTCTTTGACACTCCATCATAATTGACCACCTGGAGTAATAACGAGAAAACAATTGAACAAAAAGTTAAATTTATTGAGTGTTTTTTCTCTGAGCGAATCTAATGGTAAGCAATTTTGTGCAACACAAAAGGTATACAATGTATCCATAAAAGAGGGACAGTAATTATTTAATATTTATTTATAGCTAATGTTTTATAAGGAAGTCCTATTCAAGACAATGATTTTCAAAGGGGTTTTAAAACTATTAAGTTAACACAAAAAACATTAAAAATGTCAGTAAATGTTGCTTAAAATTCTACATGATCTAAAATGAAAATACCTAGATTTAACAAAAGAGACAGAACGGTAAACAAAATAACAGTTACAAACATGGTCCAGCTAGCATCACTGGGCTCAGTTGTTGCTAAAGAAATCTGACCTTAAGTGAGCAGTGGTTATGCAGTTTCTTGTTTCCATGGGTGGAGAGTGCCGGGGGAGGAGGTACTCCCATATAGTTTACTGGCTATATGGGTATGTGCTGCTGGAAAGGATATAGTTTTTCAAGACATTTACTCTAGGATAAGGTCTAGTAATCGTAGAAACTGTGTGTAGTATAGGGTCCAGTATAACGGAATTGTTGAGTGGACAAAGGTTTTAATACAAAAGATTGTAAGGGTACCTGTACTCTGGTATAGGGTCACAAAATTTGCAAAATTTACTCTTTACTAGTAAAGGGTAGGAGTTTCGTGAATCCAGCAACACAATCCCACCTAACTACAGTGTAAATGTGAGTCTGCCCCAGAGAGAGTTCTAGTTTCTAGACTTTCTAACAGTATGAAATGGTAATCACTGTTTGCCGAAATTTGTTCTGACTGCAGGCAGGTGGAGGTCCCTTGCATTTCGCGTGTTACTGTATATCCAGTGTTATTATCACTGGTGATGGGTGGGGACAGAACTTCTCAGGCATTTCAACTCAAAATTTTACTTTGCCTTAACTCATGGAGCACTTCAAAGACAACTCATTCTTACTGGGTTTGGATTACTTGTGTTGATATCATACATACGGATGTGCTGATAACCTGGTGGAAAAAATAAATTTTAAGTCAATCAAGGTTTCTAGGAAAAGCCCCGCCCACCCCTCCCTTAGGTTACGGTTACAGTCAAGGTTGATGTTAGGCTTATCTTTAGGCTTATGGGAGGAGTAGAACAAGTGGGTGGTTTTCTAAACACCAGGTTTAGCAGCAGTACTTGTGATTAGTACCACACTTGAAGAACTAAAAAATGACGGACTCATCACTAGAAAGATACAATAGGGCCATAGCTACATCAGACAGGGAGGGCAAATCCTCCCCCTCCAACCTCTTAAATAATTTTGAGTATAGTTATGGCCTTGAACTGCAAATGTGTTTTTTATACAGTGTAAGCATAAAAGGTGTGAATAAAAGCCTTTTTCAGTCCACATTCTAAGATCTTTATTCTTAGGTCACGAGTACACATAGCTTGGCAGGTTCAGAAATTTTGGAAAGGGGAGGTTGAGAACGTCTGAGGTCCAATACATGCACTTTTAATTGTTTTAATATTGTGTCATTCAAAAATGACAACAGGGATCTCTCGACCACAAGCCTTTCGCCCACTCTCCAAAATGCAACCCTTCGCCTACTGTATACATTGTCAAATACTTTTGGGGAACTGACTTACAAGAACTATAATATTAATGCCTTGAGATAGGAACATGCCACCTGGTAGGGTAAACCACATTCATAAACAGGGTACATGTATGGTTCTTTCAGCAGCCAAGTTCTAACAGTGATAAGTGTGTACTGTTCACTCCTGTTACTGATTTGAAGAAGGTATTCAGCAACTTCAATGGATATACATATAATTTCTGAGTTACCTCAAAGTAACTTCTTGTGTATGCATTTGGAATGGTGCATAACAAACCGAAATATGTCATAAACAGGTTAATATGGTTAAACATGTACAGCTTGGGCAATACCCCCTTTTATTATATGGCTGACTGATTTCACATGCTGTGATTGGTCAATTCCAGGTCCGTAAGTTGCCGTACGGACCGCTAGCTCTCTATCACCAGTTTCAAAACCAGAATAACCAACAAAGCCATATAATAAACATCTTATTAGCCTCGTTTGCTCGATCCGTAGGGCAAGTTATGGATCCTCGTTTTTTCCTTCCTTGTTTTCATGGCCCGCGCGCTTCGTGCTTGGGCCATAAAAGGAAGGAAAAAACTCGGTCCATAACTTGCCGTACAGAACTCGCACTCCGCTAATAAGAGTTTAGAATACCCACACCTTGTGGTTCTCTTCCTTCCGTCTTTTTTTTGGAATTTTCTAGCTCTATGGTACATGTAAATCATAAACCAATACTACAACCAAAAATTATATCCTGGCTACTTAGGGGTGGATCATTTCATTTTTGAGCCAGATTTAGGGGGGAGGGATTGGGATTGATGATTTGATAAGTGAAAGAATTTTGATTGTTCTTACAAGTAATATTCTTTAGACTGAGTTTCTCGACTTTTATTGAGTTTTACACTGGTTAAAAATGAGCAGATAAATCTAAGGTTTTAATAGATAATTGACCATGTGCATGGTGTTTGTTTACAAAATGGAATATGTGCAATTTTCGTATTTTTTCACTCACAACTCCAGCCTCGGAACTTCATTTGCGCTCAAAAATTCAGAGAACACCCCTCTTAGCCCTTTCTATAACTATGTGGAAAATCAAATAGATTGAAGCAAGTTTATCAAAACTAAAATCACTTAAACTGTGAAAATACTGATATCCTGCGTAACAAAATGAGGGCACGCTTTGGTTTAACACTGTAATTTCTTCTGCATTTAAGTTTTTCAAACAAGCTTTAGTAGAAAACGCGAGACAAAGAGTAAACGTTTTAGAAATGTTTGGTAGTTAGTTACACAAGGACATGGTAAAGATGCAAAACTACCCTCTTTCGGATTGAGACAATGTCCAATATGGCGGTCGGCGAATGAAGCCATTAAATTGAAAAGACTCCAGGTCGTCCATATCTAACAAAATGACAAAAGTTAGCCTTTGGTATTTACAACAATAAAATGTTGAGACAGGATCAAGAAACTTCAAAAGGTTTGAAAGAAAGATAACTACATTATTATTATCTCAACTCGTTTGAAAACCAATTGTCCAACGCCATTCACTGTTTACGGCTCTGTGCATGCTAGGAGCACTCCGATGGGCACGCTAACAGCGTGCGTGTGAACGGTAATAGCGTGCGTGGAACAAAGACAAACCATGCATAGGCACGCTGTTCAAGTGATAGCGTGCCTGTTACGGCTTTGGGTACGAACACCGTGCACATAGTCCATTATACTTTTAATCACTCTGCTAGTACCACAGATCATTGTGGCATTCTTCATGGGGTCTCTTACCTGCTGCTGCTAACAGCTGTCGGTCTGGAGTTATTTCCATTGCATTTACTTGGTGGAACATTGTCAAGGAGGATACTTGACCTTACGCTAAATTTATAAACAATAAGCGCTGCTAGAGGGTGGTTTGGATTTATCATTTTATGGTAATCCTACAATTTGATAAATGGCAGTACATTGTGTACCTTTGATTGCATCTTTACTACTTGACTAAAAATTGAGTGCTTAAGGACACTGTTTTCATTAAATATGTCTTAAGTATTTTTAACTCATAGCTGACTGTTTAAGCCCCCATATCATGATAGGGTTTATAATTATAGACTCAGGGAGTGACTCAGACCACACGTATGGCACATAAAGAAAAAGTACTCAACTTCTAAAGTCTTGTCTAAATATTATCCTTGTTGCTCTTGATAAACATGCTTTAACCATTGATCATTTTTGGCTGTAGAACCAATTTTCAAGAAATATGGCATATATATAACAATTATTCCGCGAACGTGCGTTGGATACGAGCTTTTAGATAGCGGACGAGGTGTGAAAGACCGAGTCGGCTATCATAAGCTCATAAAGTCATATCCAACAAGCGTGAGTGGAATAATTGTTTTATTAAATACCGAACACTGGATAAGAATAGCTTGAATTCTATTTTCTACCGAGTCGAGTTTTCGGTGATTTTAACTTTTACAAGGGAAAATTTTCCGTAATAAAACTGTCAGTTTCCATATTTGGACAAATTGCAATATACAGGATTTATACCGTGAGTAGAGAGCCAATCAGATTGCAAGAATTTCAATATCCAGTGCTTGGTATTTTATAACATAGTTTATCATTATCAAACTCATAGGATATGGAGTCCGGATGCTGTACAGTGCGGTGACATATTCCACTGTGAGCCTGCCAGAATCGGATGGTGTGATCATACCCTGCGGTAGCAAGGATTACTGGCTCACTTTGGCCATCTCCTCCAGCCATTTTGGAGAGATTTTTGAGGTCACCAAATCCCAATTTTCATCGAGGAAATGTGTGTTTATTTTACCACAGACTCCTTTTTGCCTCCTGCCATACGTATACCCGCTGGCTTAGAAAATTGTCATATCGGAAAATAGGTTCGAAATGCACTTTGGGTTATCGTAGCAATTTGAAAATATTTTTTTTAAAAAAAAATTCATATTTACTTAATTTTATTTCCGTGTTTTAAGGTAGAAAAGACCAGACGTTTAGTTTGATATGTAGCTTTTAACAATGGGTATTCCAGGTTTAACGAGCTACCTCGATTCTATTAGAAAATTATGGAAAACCATCGAGTTGCGCGACACACGTCTTGTCGTGGATGGGAGTTGTTTGATGTATTTTCTGTACTTCAACTCTGCGCTGGATTGCCGTTGTGGCGGTCAGTATGATGATTTCGAAACTATCTTAACTTCCTTCTTTGCTGCGCTTCGTACCGAAGGTGTCGAACCGTTTGTCGTTCTGGATGGAGCGTACGATGCCAGCAACAAGAAACTTGGAACTTATAAAACTCGCAGCAAAGAAGCCGTCCGAAGGGCTCACAGCTTGGCCAAAGGGGGAGAGGGTGAAAAATCGTGCTTATTACCCTTGCTGACCAGACTTGCGTTTGTGCAAGTCCTTGTCAAGCTTGATATCCGATTTGCCGTGTGCGACTGGTAAGTCTGGCTGACACCCATGGTGTGTGTGGGGGGGAGGGGGCAGGGGTGGTGGTGGGTGGATCGATGCAGAGGTGGTTGGTTGTAGGGGATGAAGGAAAGCATTGCATATTGATCGAAAACAAATAGTGGACACATCACATGATGTTCGGCTTAATTCAAGTTTTTATTAGACACTACATGTGAATCCATCTTGAATTTATGTTTGGTGTTAGAACCCAGTGGTCCTGTGTTCAGCCACAAGAATTCTTTCTTCCAGTAAGGGCTTTTTTAAGAAATAGACCAGTCACTAACTAGCAGAGGGTATAAATATATTTATTGAACTGGGGAGAGTCACGAGCAACTATATTGGACAGGGTTGCCACAGTTCTTGAAAATCCTGAAAGTGACAAAGAAAAGTTCCAGGCCCTGGAAAGTCCTTGAATTTGGGGTGCAGTCCTTGATTCCTGGAATGAGCAAACTTTTTCATCTTTAACTGCAAAAAACAATCAAAATTGTCATAATCGAACATTGGGCCTTTGATATAACCATGTTTGAAAACAAAAAACCGAGGCTGAATTTTTCCTTAAGGCAAATCTTGTAAAAGTTTTTGCTGAAGTAGTATAAAGAAGAAGAACAATTTTGACATAGCACATTTTGTTTGGTTCAAAATGTCCTTGAATTTGCTAGAAAAGTTCCTGGAAAGTTTGGAAAAGTCCTTGAATTTCACATCCAGTTAACAGTGGCAACCCTGGGTGGAGTAAGGATGAGACATACATTTCAGTGCAAACATTTCTTAGCTATGTAGACAGTTAAGAGATACTGTCTCTGCAAAAAAGTGGCCAGCAACAATACTTTCTTTTTTAAAAAATGATTTGGATTACCTTTCCCCTTTGATCAGTTTTCTTGATTTTGCAAACGCCTCAGCCAGTACATGTGTTTTACAATTTTTTATTTCTTGCAGACAGATTTGGGGTCAGGTTCCAAAACAAAATCATAGTAAAGATAATAAAATGACATTAATTTCCTCCTTTTTCACAGGTAATTGACTGTTTTCCTATTCCCAGTTGCTAGTGATTGCAATGACTAAAGAGTTGTTTTTACAGTGTTGCCTCGACTTGATGTAAAGCATTTGTAAATTAAATTTACTCCAATTTGGACATGAGCTAGACATGTATTACTGCTCTGTGTATTGTTGGAGATTCAAATCTTTCCTGGTAATTATGTAGTTCAGCACCAAGTTTACTTGATGTTTAAAACCATGCATGTAGAAATGAATCTGTTTTCATTGTAATCAACAGCTACTGGAAATAGGAATCTCTTTTCATTGAAATATTTAGTTTTGGTATGTTATTTTTAGTGAAGCTGACAAGGAAACTGCAAGTCTGGCAAACTCATGGGGCTGCCCTGTCCTGAGCAATGACAGTGACTTCTTTATTTATGATATCCATGAGGGTTACATTCCAGTTAACTCTCTCAACTGGGATTCACAACCTCTAACTGCACAGGTATACAGGGTTGGAAAACTGGCAGACCATTTCAAAATTCCACAAAGCTTTCTCCCACTGGCTGCTTCACTAATGGGAAATGACTACCTCGGTCATGAAATGCTGGCACCATTTAATCATGCCCTTAAGAGAATTCAGACAACTAAGAAATGCAGCAAGAAGGCATCAAGATTTCTTAGTATTGCTAGTTTTCTGTCTGAGTTTAAGACTTTGAATGATGCAGTTGATGCAGTCCTAAGGGTGTTTCCAAAGAACAAGTGTGCAGATATGCAGCAAAGCTTAAACCATTCACTAGAAGAGTACGATATTTCTCTTGAGTCAAATTTAGTTGCATATTTTAATGATGGCAAACTGTCCAGTTCATTAAGGTCTGTAGGTGATTTTGTCATTGCAGAGTGGGTTCTGCAAATGTTTAGAAAAGGGTTGTACCCAGTGGAGAGTATGAGTGTTCTTACTACATGCAGACAGTTTCTAAGGGTTCAAGTTGAGAACATTGGGGAACTGTCCGCAAACAACTGCTCTCTAAAGTTGAGGGAGATACTATATGCGATTCTGTTGGCAGAGAAAATGAACAACGCATTCACCTTGAGTGGTAAAGAATATGTGGCAACGTCGGTTCTTGAAGATGCAACAGTTATTGAAGAGGCAAGAACACAGAAGTGTTTTGATGGAGTTCTCGAGTGGGATAGAGATGGGAAAGGTCTGAAACAACGCGTTATCAAACCTGACTGTGAACTTGTCAGTGGTTTCACCCCTTTTCCGTCTCTTGGTAACATACCTAGTTTGAGCGTAAGCGAGAGGGAATGTTTCCTACTGAGTGTTTTACAATGCAAATCGAATCATTCATTGAAAAAGCTGCCTGAGAAATTTCAGCTGCTAATCGCTGCATTGGTCTTTTGGGCAAAGACAGCTTTGCCAAAGGTCAACAAGCTTTACGTAGAAGCTTTGCTGGTATCCTTTCTCAAACTTGATTGCACAGCAGATGCGAAGCCATTGAGAAATCAGGAGAAAATCTGTCAAGATGGTTCTCTGTTTGACCTGCATGCTGCACACAGTTTTGCACAATGGCAGTGCGTGTTGAATGAAGCTATAAGCATAAACTTGCTGTTGATGGAACCCTTGTCAACACCATTTATACCCTGTGTATACAGTGGGAAGATGGTGCAGGAAGTACTTCAACAGTTTAAAGGAGGTACGATTTTGCAGTTCCCTTGGTTCATTTATAGTAAACGATGGGGGTCAAGTGGTGCAAACCAGAGATACGATAAGATGTGAAGTAACCAGTTCCTCAAGACAGAGAGAAGTGGCATGAAGGGGGTAAAAGGGTTGGGAAATGGAAGAGAACGAACCTAAAGAATGAAAAAGAGGTCAGGAATTGGAAGAGGCGTGAGAAGTGGGATATAAATGTTCAGAAATGTGAGAGGAGGTAGGGAAAAGGTTGTGTGTGAGAAATAAAGGGCAAAAATTGTGGTGAAAAGGTGAAGGTGGCATTTGAAGAAAAAGTTGTGGAAGGAGCAAAGTGAGAGAAGACCTTCTGAGAAGCGGGAAAGAAAGCACGAGAAGTGGGGAGAAGAGAGAGAATCAGAAGTTATAAGAACTGAAAGCAGAGGTTAAAATGGGGGCATAACAGATGAAAAACAATAGAAGCGGTTGGATGTGAGAAAGTACAGGTTGTTCGTGAGGAGTGAGCGAATTTCGAAAGCCAGGATTTAGGAGATCACGGAATAGGAAACTTAAAGAATGGAAACGGGAAATAGAAAGACTGATGATAGAGGAAACTGGGAGTGAAATGATAGGATGCATGAGAAATGGGAATGAGGAATTGGAGAGAATATAATATGGAAGTAGGAAAGACGGAGATGGAAAATGAGAGGAATGCAAGAAGGAAGTGAGAGAGGGAATGGATGTACCGACTCTGCCTTCCTCATTCCCCATAGATAGCAAGATGGATATTTATCATATTGTATCTGTATCGGCAGTGGAAATGCTGAAAAAGTATAGGCATAAAAGTGTTCTACAGAGTTTCCTATGAAGATTTGAGAAAATGTAAACAAAATGTGCACATAAAATTCTAAAAATAGGGCACCTCATTAGTACCAAGAGAAATCCTACTGAAGGTTATGGAGGGTGTCTATTGCTATATTTAATTTACTTTTTACAGTAAAAGTTTTTACACGTTTCTGAAGAGAAATTTCTCCAGGTAACACCCAGTAACAATTGCATGTTTTTCTTAAATCTGTCACTCAGGAATTTCGTCAGCCTCACTTGTTAACTGTCCAGACCTGTTGGATGCTCTTTACAGCGTTGTACAAGAGGGCGTACAGCCAGATGCTCTTCTAGACTCAGTTCCTTTACAGGCGGCGAGGAATGGCAGAGCAAGCAAAGGCAAACAAGGACAAAAGGCACAAAGAAAGAAGAACGCTAAATCGTCAAAGCAAACATTATTACCTGCCAACGTGTCCACAGTTAATCGATTTGATCTCTTGTGTGGAGAGAGTAGTGATTCTGATTGTAGCGATGACAATTTGTGATCAATGCGTTATGCAAGAACGCTGTTGAATACCAGATTTTAATCAGCTTATTGAGCTGGCCCCTGAATAAACTCAAAGGCCAGTTAAGCGCTAAACTGTGATAAACTGTAAATGAGTCTAACTCGCAGAAACAGAGAGGGGCAGAGCAGAAAAAATCACAGAACTTCGAATAGTATGTTAGATCAATTAGCAAAAGCTTACTCAATTACTAAAAAAGAGTTGTTTCGATTTCTTCTTTATTTTTTACCAAAAATTTGCCAAAATACACCATTTCCCACAGCTTCTACTTGAATTATTGAATCTCTGTTTATCCAGCAACTGTAGTACACCTTTATTGCAGGTCTTAACAACTGTTCTATGTTGAGTTTTCTTCTTAATTCAGTCGTCCGCCATCTTGATTCAACAACGCCTCCAATGGAGATCCAAAAGTGGTTGTTGCTGCTGTTTTTAATTACAGTATCCATGAGGATCGGATAAGGAGCTCTTGCTTCAGCACATATACTCTACAGTCTTCAGTGGATAGATCAATACACTTTAAAAACTCTTCACTATCTGGCTCAACGAAGGCGGCCATCACTGCATTTTTTCAGAATTCGCCTCGAGATTAGACCAAAATTGGTCCCACCGGTAGAAATCAACACTGGATGTCAATTATGTTTATTTTTAGCACACTGTCAGGTTAAAACCAGAGTCTGTCCCATTTAGTTCATCCAATTCCCACAATATGTCACTCAAACCCCAAGATGAACCAGGCGAAACTAATACTTGTACATCCAGCCTTTTGCAAGCCTGCTCCAGTACACGCTTATTCTAAAAAGAACCAGTAAATTTTGGCCGAGCCTCATTGTTCTTAAGTTTTTGCACAATTTGAGCCTTAACTGTTCTAAAGCTGTTCTTAGTTTTTAAAGTACTCATAAGAACAACAACAGTAAAAATAACTCCTAAAATACTCCAAATAGACGCTTTCTTATGAGAGCCAGTAAATTTTGACCAAGGCTCGTCGTTCTTACATTTTGGACTATTGTTCTGAAATTGTTCTTAAAATTGCTCTTGTTTCAATCACGTTAATTATACTTATACTTTTGGTACTGTGCGGCACAGTGTTGATTTTCTTCTCTGCTCACTCAGCGCTCGATACTCGGGAAGGGTGTCCGGGGCCAAGGCATGCTAACCGGAACAAAAAAATGGAAAATTGAGTTCTTCAAACTGCTAATAATGCATTGATATTGTCAACCCTACCATCACCACGTTGTTTTGCATCATTTTATATTTTTTACGATCTCATTAGGCGGACATTTTAGCTCCCGGGGGAGGTGCGCACGCACCCAGTGCACTTCTTGCCTACGGGCCTGTTGATATGGGATTTTTAGTATAAAGAGCAAGTTTGTAACTTCTAAGAATTGGAGAATAATCAGGTTAGTAGATATTAATTGTATTTAGTTATTTATATCAGTATCTACTTACTGCGTTCTTCTTCCGTGTTACAAACTTTTGATATTAGAGAAATAAATTTGAAAAGCAACTAGAAATAAAAGTGAAGAAAACTCGTCATTTATTCACACTCTGAACACTTATATTGCGGCACGCCCCTTCATTATTTCAAAGGAAAAATGAAAAAAAAGTTTAGAAAGTTCTTTTACTTACTGTGAAAAATTCCAAGAGATGTATGCTTGCTCGGGATACAGGAAATAGTGTCCTACACAACACAATTTTTCAAAAATTTTCCCGGGAAGCTCGGTACTTGCAAAAATAACACAAAGTTCTTCACATGCGCTGATGTGTCCCCAAAGATCTAGCATTCGGCTCCACCTGGCTAGCAGGGTTTTTTTTTAAAAAAAAAAAGCTAAGCAGCTGTTGTTTTTGAAAGAAACAACTAAATGTTATGAAGTAACGAAAAAACAAATCAATTACTGAATTAGAAGTCATTGAACCAAGTTATCAGTTAATATGGACTCGACAGACGATGATGAGAAAAGCGAGGGGGGGGGTGTGGGCTGTGGATTTGACTTTCTGTGACTTTTTTGTGATTTTTTCTTCACTGCATTTGGGTTAAAGTAATGTTTTTACATTAAAAAAATATATATCCAATGCAGGAATTTTTTCAGGCTGTTTGTCCTCCATCGGATTCTATTGTTCGCCTACGCAACCTACCTACCTCCCCCGTCACTTTTCTTATGACTAATTGACTTTCTCTGTAAACTAAAATTTAATAGTGAAAAATTTAATAGAAACAGAGATGGTTAATGTAGAATGTCTGAAAACAGTTCATGAATAACAACAAATCGGTATCAAACATGTGCAAATGAAGCAATTTCTCTTGAACAGCTTTTGAGGAAGTGCCCGCGTGGTCCTGGTGCCAATTCTGTGACGTCAAATTTTTTTTTATTTTTTGAGGTCTGCTTGTTCCGGTTGCCAGACGCTCAGTTGTTTTTGTGGCAATCGTTAGAAGACAGGAAAAAAACCCGAAATCAAAGGTCTCGATCTCCGGCTGTGACTTGTAGAATGTCACAGAAACTACCTCCAGGTACTTATAGTAATACCGGACTTTTTTCATAAGAAGTGTTTTGTGCAGTTTGACATTGAAATGGAAGATTCAGTAGTCAGCATTCGCTGAAATGGATGGGCAGCTGCTCTTTGCTTTGTAGCCAAGAATACATTGCATTTTTGTCGGGAATACGTCTTCTTTGAGCTCTTTGAAACATAATTAAGTGAACCAACTGAGATGTTTTCTCTTAAGGTAGAAAGACAGCTTTGACTATGGACTCAGTGTTTTATTTTGTGCAGGTAGCAAAACAGAAGATTTCATGAGAATGTGTTCGCGGCGAGTCCTGGACTGTGTACACAAACCTAAAATTATAAATGCACAGACCAGAAGCTCTGATTTTGGACGCATATATCGTATCATTTCGTGTATCAGCAGTGAAGATGTGGTTATTGCACGTGTCTGACTTTTCAAGAGGACCAATGTTAGGCGAATGTAGCGGCAGTTACAAAGCAACTGCAATGTTTATGCAAATACTCACAAGTTAGAATTGGCCACAAAGCCAACTTGTTCTTCCGTTCTTTTCAATACGTCCTCTCTTACGTCAGTTCAATCATAATCTGTGATTAAACAGAGTTTCTTTTCGAACATGCCATTTATTGGGCGTAGAATAGCTTCTAGGATTCGAATTACTGTCTGTTCCAATTTATTAACGTAGCGTGTCCTGTGTTGAGTCAGTACATGTACATGTTGAACTGTATTAACGTGTGAATAATGGTTCCTGAAATTTGAAACTGTCTGGTTGTATCACGTTTTGTTAGGGAGAACTTCTGAAATCAAATGTTAGAACTGAGTGACTTTGCACTAGCTACGTAGCCACGATGAAGACAATTCACTCTTTACAAGGTTCCAGTTACATGTGATACAGCCTACAAATTGAAAGTGCTAATAGTACAAAATAATACAAATCTTCACAAAAGACTAAACAGGTATCTCCTTTGAAAATAAAATTTTGCATTTTAATTTTTAAATTTTCTGAACTGGTTTTCTCATTGAGCAGTTTTGTTTTTCAGTAATTGGCTCCCCTTCCTGAATATAAAGCTAAGTTTTCCTTCTTGTTTTCTCTTCCTTGTGGTTCTGACTTTTTTTAAACAGATCAGGCCGTGCTTTCCACTCAATAGAATTTTTCAAAATTTTTGGTTGAAAATGAAATGAAACACACAAACTTCTTAGGAACAGTTTCAAACCTGATAGTGGAAATACCAATTGTTTTGAAAAACTCATGTTCCATTTGAGGGTTTCTTGGTCTAAGTCCCAGACTGGGCTAAAATCCAGCCATTGAATGGCATTTAAAATTTCGCATATGGAGTTTTATTAATAACATCATTAGAATTATATTTGTAAGATCATTAATTGCAACAACTTTTGTTTTCATATCCAAAACTTGATCAATCCTGTTTTACTGATTTCAAGATGGAAAAATTGACCTGTTCCGTTTTGTTAGTAGTTATTCTGGATACTCACAAATTCAAAGTATTTTTGGTTGAATGGAAAAGATTCCAGAACTCATATTTCACATCAGTATAAGGTCATCAACTTTTCCAAAATTGTACATTTGGGAAGAAGGCTAATAGAATCTATAGCCAAGTGCTAATATGTATCCTATAGTTGGAACTATTTAGTTCATAAAAACAGCATTTTTCATTTAACTTACCTTAATTCTCTCCCCAATATAAATTTTATTCCCAAACTGTATATATATAATATATGTGTTTTCATGCAGGATCATATCAGAAGGGTCAATACCCTACACAGCAGTACCCCACTCAACAAGGGTACCCAACCCAGGCATACATGCAGTATGGCATGCAACAGCAGCAACCCTATATGCAACAACAGCAGCAAATGCCACTGCAACACCGTCAGCCTGCTCCATCATATGGTTACCCTCAACAGGGCAGTATGCAGCAAAATTATGGAGTGCCGCCTCCCCCATACTCAGATGCTGCACAAACAATGGCACAAACTTCAATACCGCCTGCATCGTACTCCTCATATGTAAGTGTCTCTTATAACTCATTCAGCCCATGTGAAGTTTATCAATATGTTAATATTTGTCTAGTGGCAATTATCCTAAAATGTTTATCATGTGCTTTACTATTTTGCCCCAGTTAGTGTTGTGACTGTGTCCGTTAAGGGTTGGGTGATATGTTGGGATGTAATAACTAATTAATATAGGTAAACTATCTTTACATTATTGATCCACACCAAATAAATTATGTGGTTTGGTAGTTGAAACAAAGCACATACACACATTAATTAAAGCCCGGCGCACACGAGAGGAAACAGCTGAGCAAAAAGTTCAGCTGTTACGTCCCGTGTGCGGGTCAATTTTGGTGAGATTTTTGCCTCACGAGGTTGTGAGACAAATATCTAACATGTTTGATAGTCTTTGCCTAACCAAAATTTACACGCACACAGGAGGAAACAGCTGAGCTAACGGCCTTGCGAGACTTGTTGCTCAGTCGTTTCCTCTCGTGTGGGCCAGGCTTTAATTAATGTGTGTATGTGCTTTGTTTCAAAACTGGATTAAGATTAAAAACTAAATTTTACTAACCTGTTGAAAAGGAAGCTATAGGCGGAGACAGTTTAGGAGAGTTCAGCAATATAAATACGTCAAAAGACTTATTTGGGATTTAGAGGATAAGGATCAACTAAGCAGTGGAAGGAGTCGTGTTTAGTACTCATTTCTACTAGCTAGTTGATTCAAAATCAATATTTTATGGCTGACTGATTTAACATGCTCTCATTGGTCACTTTCAGGTCCATAACTAGCCACAGAGACTTCTAGCTCTTGATCACCTGTCAAAAAACTTGTGGGTGTAATATTATGTAAACAGGCAGGGGGGGAGTGTTCATGACCCCCTGAATATGGCACAAAAACACATTTGGAACGTACTGTAAAATGCCATTAAAAATAAAGGTAAACACAAAAACCTGTTTCTCAAGAAAAATTGATGCTGTTCAAACCTTAGTGTCATAAAGTGTATAAAAAAATCTAGTAATTGAGCCACTAAAAACATTTTGGAAAGATTCAGAAACCCAAAAAAACCTTCCAAGGTGCTAGTTGAAGGGTTAGATTATGGCAGACCAAGTTAATTTTCTTTCTGTTCAATGCTTGTTTTACCAGCCATCACAAGCACAACCTGTTACAAGTGGGTATAGTACGTACCCTACAGCTTATCAGCCACAGATGAATGTTGCAAACCCAATACCTGCTGCCACATTCGACCCAGGTGCGCGGTTTGGTGCAGGAGCAACTATGAACATTCCAGTAAGTGGAATTGCTGTTTTGTGAATTAAAAAATGGCTAGAATATAGTATTTTCAGTTATATATAATAAGTTATAGTTTGTAGTAAGCAAACTCCGTATAACAAGGGTGGATCCAGGGGAGCTGGAACAGTTAGTAGTCACCCCCCCCTCCCCCCCAAAAAATTTTGAACTTACACACAAGAAAAATTCTGAGAAGCCGAAGCTTGGCCAACTCAAACATTTTGGTGGTCAGACAATGGATAGTCAGCCCAACTTTATAAATGTCGGGGGGGGGGGGGGGGGGGGGGGGGGGGGGGGGG
>JAOBRG010344580.1:0-10289 GCA_027574985.1 Umimayanthus nakama | reverse complement strand
ACCCCTGTAGAAATCTAGAAGTGTATGGCTGACTAGTTCGTTTGGTTGTGATCACTGATGATTAGCTGAGGCAGATCTAGGGTGGTTTGGGTGTTTTAGTCAAACCCCCTAAAGTGAATTGCAGATGTCGTACTATACCTTTTCTTGTGAAAAAGGACTTTTTAAATGACAACTACAATTAGACAATGTAGGTGAACGTTTGTCAAAAACCCCTCTCACTAATTCCTGGATCTGCACCAGATTACATCTAAGTGAAGGCATGTTTGTAGGTAAAGATTTTGTTTGCTCTAGCAGAAATGATTTTCTTCCAAGGTAAAAAGTATTTTTACCTGTTCTTTTTATTGAATGAAAATTCATTTTCTTTAAATTTTTTGTTGCGTAACTGTTAGTCTGGATGTTGGATCTGATAAAACATGATTGTTGATTTTCTAACTTTTAATAGCTTATTATAAATAAGCACTTGCAAGTTGGATTTTTTGTCTCAATCCATTCCAGTGTTATTGGATTTTGTTGTTTAAATTACCCTGCTTAGAGCAGTTGTAGGCCTGAGACTGAGTAAAAAGTGAAGGGAATTTTTTTTCTCTCCGTCTCTCCTTCCTTACTTACAGTTCTCATGTAGACTTTTGTTACAGCCTCCTTTACCCTCAGTAGCCTAAATTGACCCTAATTACCATCACTCAGCATGCCCTCCCAAGTATTTGGATAGAATTACTGCTTAGAGCTGCCTGCAGAGGAGGCTAGTTTCAAACGTTTTTTCCTTGAATTGGTGATGTTTAGTTATAAAACATAACTGATGTGATTTCGGTAGAGGCTATCTGTTGCGTTAGTTCAGTGGATGAAGGAAGGCTGTATCGGTCTACTTTGGGGCTCACACTCACTTTAAGTTGCGTAAAGTTGCCTTAAGTCAAAAAATGTCACTTTAAGCTGGATAAGTTGCTTTAAGTTGCAGTGGTTTTCAGGTTAATTTTTCTTAAGGGGCAAACCACTTGATCTTTGAGGGGGGGGGGAATTAGGCTCTTTTGAAAAAAAAACTCCTGCAAGCCAAGTTCTCGTTAAGAAAAATCCTGCAGCAACTGGTGAACAGAAAAAAATATCCTGCATCATACTCCCAAGGGAAAAAAATATTGCAGTTCATAAAAAAATTCCTGCTGTGTTTTGTATCAAAAAAAAATTTCTTGCGCACTATTGGACATAAAAAAAAATTCCCGCTCACCAAAAAGCCCACCTCCCCCTCCCCCCCCAAAAAAAAGATTAAATGGTTCACCCCTAAGTTACCTTTAATCATACAAAGTCAGAATGTCGCATTGATTTTCAGCCCAGCTTTTCTTAAATCCCCTTAAGTTGCTAAAGTTATAGTGATTTGGGTCTCAGAGAAGGCCCCCGTATTAGCAGAAACCTTTGAATTTAACTGAGTTTTTGATTGTCTCCCAAGCCTGCACCTCCAGGGGTTATGCCCACACATGCCCAGATGGCGGCTTCCCAGGGGCAGTCAGTTGCTATGCAACAGAGGCCAGCCAACTGGTTTTCAGGTGGATCTGATGGCGGTTCAACGTTCTGGTAGCTCAAGAGGCAGCTGCCCAAACTAGCAACTACTTTAGATTAGAGGTAACTGAGACGATTTTGGTGAGAACCCACGAGAGTCAGTATGGGCAAGTAAATTCCAAAACAGCCGCTATGTACACAAACCTTTAGTTATAAACAGCAGAAATAATAATAAATGGAGCAGTTTTTAGACTCTTATGTTTATCTGACCAGAAAAATATACACATTATCTTATTTCGTTTGTCGCACAGTCTTTGAGTAAAAGATTTCCGTGAGATCAGAACGAATCCTAGTTTTGAATCCACGCCAGTATTTGTTTAAATTTTGTGAAAAGTGCACTGCTTCGTCATGTGCAAATGTGTTTTTTGTATATTTCTATAGCGATAGCTGGTGTTTATAAACATTACTTTTGTAATGCAAATGTCAAACTGCAATTTGGAGAGAACGCTTTGTGCCAGCAACCAATAGATACCTCTTTGGTACATTAATATTAATGCTGACGACACGCCAACTATCGCTAATGCCAATTTAGAATCTAATTTTTGCAACTAATTCTTAGCCTGTGTCGCAGACATTCCCCGACAGTCTTTCATTACACCTTTTGTTGACAATCTGCGCAACGGAGAACAAAAGCGTGTGTTTGAAACCGATGAAACTTGGATATCGTTAAGCGTTTGTGATTGGTTAGTTGTGATCATACAGTTTGTGATCGTACTCAGAACATGTTTTCCGATTGGCTATTTCTGGACTTGCCACGTCTTAACAAAGTCATCTTATTCTTCTTTCAACTAATAGAAAGCGTGTACGAACTCTAACCAAACGAACCAATCAGAAACGTTTTACCAATCGTTGCGAAACAATAGGGATCGAGAACACGAGTAAGTTCGGCGTTACGGAGACAGTTACAGTTCTAAGGCAAAACCGTTCGCCGTCTGCATGCAGGCTACTTATTGTATGCCAAGACATTAAAGACTAGGCTAAAACTGAACTGAACATGACTGTGGGTTGATGGGTGGGGAGGTTATAAGAACTGTTAAGACAGTTGGAATCAACTTGTTCGTTTCTCGTAAAGAGCAAAGCATTGCAGAGTTAGAATTTAAGTGCATTTTACTAAGAGATAAGCTAAATGTAAAAACGGAGATATATTAAAAGGATGTGTTTGAAATTGCTTTGAAGATAATTTAAAAAGTTGTGAATCACTGATATAAGTTTTACAGATTTGTATCTGCAGCTATAACTTCGTCCACTGCATAACAGTTCTAACTCGATGTAGCATCTAACCGTCATTTAAACAACGTAAAAATATCAGATATTATTGAACTAGAAACTTTTTGATACTTTTGTTTAAGAAGTGTTTATTCAGGTAGTAGTAACAATATTTTGTCCCTTTTTAGGTCCGGCTAAGTTCCAACATTTTAAACCCTGTACGTCTATCCCCTCCAGTTTTATTGTAATTTGAAGCTTATTGCCTCTACTATGATTCAGTCACTACTACAACATATACTCGGAATTCATCTTCTATTGGGCAAACATTTTGGGACACTTGTTTTATTGATAAGCAGCTTTCTGAAGTAGGTGCCTGACTGTGCAGAAGATTTACCCAGGTGTAAAATTTATGTAATTAGCGTAATTTCTGTAATAATCGGCTTTGATACGGTTTTTGGGTATCCAGTTTAGAACAAGGTATCAAAACCACGCTAAATCTAGTTTGAACAGAATTAGATTTCTGGAGGACCAGCGGCACACCCCCACCAAAATTTCTGTTCAGTACCCCCCCCCCCCCTGCACCATGGACATAACAGGAAGCCTCTTGTTTTGGTTACGACCTCGTTCCCAGTTTCCCCCACACAAAGAAACCTGTGATCGAGGTTTCCAGCTATGTGTTTTGAGCGACATTTTTATTTTTTGTGTGTTTTTGGTCTTGGCTTTCAATTTTGACAGTTTGTTATATACAGTGTTAAACTAACTTATCTTGCAACTGGAACAAAAATCAACTGTATAGAAAAAGTATCCGAACTAATAACTGACTACAAACAAGGTAATTTGAAGTTAATTGCCTCTACTTTGATTCAGTAACCACTACAACGTATACGTATACTCGAAATCGTTTTCTGTTGTGCAAACATTTTGGTAAACTTGTTTTGTGTGATAAGCAGCTTTTTTATATAGGTGCCTGACTGTGCAGAATAAATGATTTACCCAGGTGTAAAGTTTATTTAATTAGCGTAATTTCTCTAATAATCGCCTCTAGAGGACTTTATTTCAAGCTTATTCAAGAAAGGTGGATTAATGGACGGAGGGGGGGGGGGGGTTAATGGAAATACGGAAACTAAACTTCGAACACCACAGGATATGCACCTTATTAGTTATAAAGGCCCGTGCAAACGAACGCAACAAGTCACAACTTGGGGAGGTTTGGGCAACAAAGTTGCGTCCGTTTGCATGGGACTAAAAGCTTGACCAGCTTCAAACTATACGCAACAGGTACCAGCAAGTGCCAACATTGTTGTGATTCCATGCAAACGGACGCACATGTTGGGCCAAACTGATTGTTGCGTGTTGTTTGCAATGTTGCGTTCGTTTGCATGGACCTTAAAACTCAATGCATGTTACTTCAGCAAAGACAATATCTTTTTGCATACGTTCACCGTATTTTATTAACCCCCCGGGGGGCATATTCATTTCTAGCATTTAAAATGGTGTTTTACGGTGTTTTTGACGAGAGTTCAGTAGAGTGAAGTTGGCCTACTAGAGAGGGGAGGCTGATATTTTTTCAGGCTCCAAAAGGAATGAGGTGCTTGTTGGACAGATGGGGGCTTAGTAGGGAGGGGGTGGGGTCTTTTTAGTGAGAGAAATTACGGTATAGTGTAAGTTTGATAAGCCGGTTTTGCTCCATTTCTCCACTTCCCTCCCTCCCCCCCAAAATAAATGTCACGTAAAGGTAGAAATTGGAAGCGTGTTACAAGGCGGAACAAAGCCACGTTCCCAGGCAACTGCTCGACCGGTACCTCAATTCCGAAACCTCGCAGACTTACTAAAATCAAATTAGCATAGGGAAAGCCGGATTTGAGCACACCAGGTTTGCGAGTCTTGCTTGTTGTCTTGCACTGAGAAAGGCCAATCTTGTTATCTTTGTGTAGAAGCGCTACGCACTTTAAATTGCAAATTTGGCCAGCGGTTGCGCCTGCCTTACGCAGTTCATACATCTGCACTCCGATGGCCGAGAAGTAGTCTGGGACAAGGTTAGTTATTTTCATGACAGACGCGTTGTTAATGTTGTATATTGACCTTTCCAAAAATGTGGCGACTGCGAATATGCCACTAAACGACTTGCGAACCTAACAAAGCCAGTAAGCACGAAGAAAGCCACATATGTTTAGGAAACTCATCCCTGTACTGACCAACAGCGTTATGTGTAGTAAGTTTGGAATTAGAACATTTTGTGCGTGTTTATAAGCGTCATTAAGGTTTACTTATGCTAAGAACTATGGGTAAAAATAGCAGTTGTCATTATTTTGGAAGACGCAATTAAGTGGACGTGCATGAGTTGTTGATAGCTGATATTAGTATATTTTTGTTAGCTACACATGCAGAAGGGAGCAGTATTTTAAAGCAGCAAAATAGTTAAATAGCAAATTCTGTATATACATATGAATGCATTGTTGAAATAAAACAGTTACCTTTCTATAACAGACGCAAAACCAAGCCATTATATAAAGGTATTGCAAGTACAAATAATAAACCACCGAAAACAGTTTCCCGAAATCGTGCTTTTACTGTTTGAAAAAGAAGTGGCTAACTCTTCAAAAAGCTATACCGAGGAAACAACTTCAGTCAAGAATACTGCAAATTTTACGGCAAAAACTGTTTTTAGCTGCAGTGTGTTTGTGTTGCACTTTGTGATTCCTAGGGCTAGTATTTTAAACGCTGGTATCAACAAAACCATTTCGAACCAGCGTAGGTAGACTGAGGAGTAAAACTAGGACCAGTGATGTTCTTTGGAATTTTTATTTAAAAAGTTTTACCCTATATGTTTAAGGTCTGTATTTTGTTAAGTAAGTGGTGTGCAGTGTGCCAACTGGTGAAGAAGTATGCTTTTAACATATTCATATGGAACAGTTTGTATCCCCGTGTGGTAAGTATTGACTACCTGGATCCCTCCCATCCCTCCTCCCCCACCCCTTGTCTCGGGAAGGCGGGTCGACACTGCTGCATCGCAAATGATAATAAAAAGATTGAAAACCAAAGTTCTAAATACACAGCACTATAACGTAGCCTGCGTAGCAAGTGCAAGGGGGGGGGGGAGAGGGGGAGGGGAGAAGATAAAAACGGAAGAGGGGACTTGGGAGGAGGAAAGGGAAAGCGGAGTTCCCCTCCCTTCTCTCCTCCCCAGTCCCCCTCTTCCGATTTTTTTCCTCTCCCCTCCCCCCCCCCTCTCTTTCCCCTTCCCTTTCGCGCTTGCTACGAAGGCTTACATTGACGATGTTTCACTGACGAACACTAGCCGATAAACAAGTTTTTTCTTTGATTTTGTGGAGTTTCAATTTCCAGAACAAAAGTTCTTCGCTTTTCCTCAGCCTCGGTATGTTCTTAGCATGTTCTTAGATTTTGAGCATTTTTTTTTAGCCGGGCCCACGTTCTACTATATATGTATAAAAAAGAATAGTGTAATGATTTACTTTGTGTAACAACACAATTCGGACTTCATAAATTAACTGACAAACACGTTAGAAGATAGACCCGACCCGCTAGGCCGCCCTCTCCGAGTCCCCTTTCTTATTTTCTATAAATCCCATTCCAAAATAGGCCCCCTTCTCCGAAAAAACCGTAAAGTATGCACTGTATACTGAACAGTGGTTGATTGAATGCTAACTGGAACTGAAAGATAGAGGGTTTTGTTATTTAAAGAAGACAATAGACATTCGACGCTCACTTTTCTCGGAACTATCTTCAAGTGCATGCTTTGTAACACTACTTTGGGAAGAACAAAGAATCCAGAAAAAGAGTGTAAGAGCAAACAAGCAAACTCCCGGAAAGAAAGTCTTCTGGCCCCGTGGTGACGTATAGGTCATTTAATTTACTGTATAATTTTCATCGGGCAAAACTTTTGGCCATCCTAGCTCTCTACCCGACACCAACTGTAACCAGGAAACGGAGATTGCATCAAAAGGACACTGGAAATAAGTTTAATCGGTGAGCTCTACTTGTTTAGTAATAATTTCTAAGAAAAAAATTGTATTCAGATCATTTACCATTCATCGCCTTTCCAGGAAAAACAAATTTAGAATATAGGTAACTCTGAACGTCGAGACGAAAATGCATGGAAATGGACACAAGGAATCATTTTCAAAAACAGATCTAGGCTAAATTACAGTTTTAAAAAGCAGTAGCTCAAACGAAAAAGTCAAATAGGAGGAGGTTATGATACATGTAATGTTGTTTCCTTATTTGATACATAGTATAGCCCTTCACGCTTTTTTATAAGAACCAGTAACTTTCGGTTCAGCCTGGGCTGTTCTTAATTTTTTGGCGGTTTCAGCCTCAAATTGTTCTTAAATTGTTCTTACTTCCTGGTACTTTTAAACAGTGAATTAGCTGCCTGGAACATTACATGTATAACGGCACTAAGAAATATGTATTTCAAACTGTCAATGCAGCGTTTGCGAACGTGACGAGCTTCCAACGCCGGTGACCAAACTAAATTCTGACAAGCTTTGTTTTCATGTACATGTTTCATGACAAGTTTCAATAAGTTTCTTAAATTTTTCTGATTCAACTTCAGCCTGGTGATTGTTCTTAGTTTGTTCTTAATATTTGGGCAAATCTCAGCCTGGGTGTTCTTATAAAGTTTGTTCTTACAAAAAAAAACGTGTACACAGTTCTAACCTGGTTTTGAGGGCAATCGCTTTATTTTCAGAGATAATGAACCGAAACAAATTGCATTTATATAAAGCAAAGTTTTAAATAATATCAGCTTACGAACCTGTTCTACAAAAACAAAGAGTGTAGCACAAGTAAGTAAAACATTCCAAGGAGTAATGTAAACTACAGTTCAACGACTTGCATTCGAAAGGGCAATTGAACGGATATCTTCAAGAACCACGGTGCATTAAAACGTCATATTGAAGCATAATTCCTCTCGTTTTTCATAAACCCCATTCACACCAACGCTTAAGCATGTTTTAATGTTAATTAACTTACCAGGTATAAAACGTATTTTCCAACTCAGGAAGACTCTCTGCCTAAAACTTACAGCAAACAATTTTTAAAAACCAGCCATCCAAGTTGGATACAGTCCTGAAGTTATTTTTTGCTTGCTAGTACAAACAAGAACTGCAACAACTTGAAAAACTAAACTTGTGTACATGAAATGGGATGTCTTCTTAAAAAATCCAGGTAAACACAGCCACATGACTTAACTCAATAACTGGTTCTAGTAATCAATCTTTGACCCTCTTCTCTAAAGTCACTTCAGTTCTTTCACATTATTGACAGTTTTCTTCGAGACGAAGCACAGAACTGGCCGATTAGTTAATCGAACCACCACATTTTGACCAAAGCAGCCTCACACAGGGCACAAAGAAAAGAAGATACTGATGCAACAACGGGAAGTGCCTCCTCCGTTGCCGTTTCTTTCTCAGCTTTTCCAGCTTCAACAGCAAGCAAAATAACAGAGATTCCATGGCAAAGGAATGGCACGATAAATCCAGTCATTTCCAAGGTAACCATTGCGGGGCCAAAGAAAATACAACAACACATTCCCAAAATGCTGTCTTTCTGCGCACAACAATGGTAAGGAACAACGGAAAACAGGAACATGAAGGCAGTGAGCGAAAGGGCCAAGGCGACGTTCATGAGAACTTTGATTTCAGTGAATATTTGAGGGCCTTGAATTCGAATATCTGCGTAGGCAGCCACAGCGGCAACAACTGCGGGAAAAGACCAGAACATTGCGATGAATATGTAATGGCTGCCTTCTTCGCAGATTGTCTCCAGTTTCGAAGGTGCCATATTCTGCAGCAGTCAGCAAAGCGTTCAGCGATACTCTGTATATACTTTGCCCACAAACGACAGCCGAGCTCTTATGTTGGTCGGGATATGGGATGCACTCTGATTGACTAACGCGGCAAAAAGTATGCACGGCGTCGCATTACCCGAGACTGTATATGCAAAATGAGATTGTTTACAAACGTTTTACGTAGAAAACCAAATACGGTTATGCTTTTCGTGGAAAAACTCCGTCGGTAAATATAGTTACCTGCATGAAGAAAGAACTCAGCATTACAAACTCACAAGAAACTAATATTACGAGGTGTCTATACGAGACAAAATATGGCACGGCTTACATGGACAAGGCGATGAAAAATTAAGAGAAAAACCTCGAATGCAATTTTTTGTTTACAAGCGACGTACTGAGTATATTGACCAACTTTGCGTCAAGGCGTGTATGCAGGTACAGTTGTACAGCTGAAGGTCAGACAACAGGCCTTTTAGCAAAGGGTGAGGACAAATTTGATAGCCCAACTAGTGGTGTAAAGCCCGCAGAAACGCTTTTAAAGCCTTTGCTCCTTGCTGAAAGACGTTGGTTAAAGCCACTTTCCGCTTTACCTTACATCAGGCTTACGAAGGTTACCTTTTCGCCGGGAAACTGAATGAAGGTAAAACTTGTCTGAAACAACGAATAAAGTTGCCACTCGTTTTGTTCAAGTGTTTAGAAATGTGTGAACGTCTTCGGATGCGCTCGGATAATTAAACGCCGCAGCGTTTATAAAGTTTTTCATGATTTGGGTGCGGCGTTTATTCGAGGGCGGCGTTTATTAAAAATGGGCGTTTATTTAAAATGCTGTTTGTTTTTTAAACAACCTACAGTAAATTTACTTTAAAAAGTAGGAAAGAAAGAAACAGTTCTTTGTCTGGCTGTACCGATCAAGCTTTACAATTTTAAAACTACAACTTGTTGCGACTGTAAACGTAAAATAAACCAGATAAATTCGTTGTTGATTTTTGTCTGTGCCATTCAAATTTTCAACGTACAGGGTGCGGCGTTTATTCGAAGGCGGCGTTTATTAATATTTTTGCTCACAGTTGCGGCGTTTGTTCGATGGCGGCGTTTATTTGAGGAAATACGGTAACTATGGTACTTGCAATGACAACAGCTAGCGAAGGCGCGAGCAGAAGTAGTTTTATCCGAGAGGTTGTTTCTTGTTTTTCGTTATTTTACAATCAAAATGGCGATTTTTAATGTCGTTTTTAAAGAAATTGATTTATATTCCAAATTTTTTTTAGCCGAGAATTCTAGAAACTACATACAGTAAAAACCCGCGTATAAGAACCTAGATTTTAAGAACCTATTAGGCTAAGATTGCCAAAGTAGACCCCCTTCACATAAGAACCTGTCTGAGCTTAAAATTTGCAACAGGTTCTTCTTTTCAGAAAATCATACAAAAGCATAATATAAAATAATGCCATAATGCCGCTCCTAAGCTGCAACCTAGCACGATGATGATTACAAGTCTCAGCTCAGGTCAGCAGAAAAAATTGGGTTAAATATATGAGTGACAATTGCACGTTTGCAAGTTTCATAAGATTAAAAGCGGGGACGCTTTCTTTCAAGTTACACGCTACAGTTGCAGCGCCGAAGTTAGTTTTGTTGGAAGGATGTAAACAATGCCAAGGACAACACCATCAAACCCACGTGCAACGTGACTGGGGAAACATTTCTTGGTTGGTATGATACTAAGGGAAAA
>JAOBRG010344569.1:0-14124 GCA_027574985.1 Umimayanthus nakama | reverse complement strand
TCGGATTTTTTTACAAAAGCGAAGTTTGCTAGCAACAAATAAGTTCTAAACGAGGACAAAATTTGCTTCAAAATGCTGGAAAAAGCAATTTTAGAGACTCAAATTTTCGGCGCTCGTTGCTGGAACCCACCGCCGCGTTTTGAAAATCCTTGATCCGTCCCTGGTTTTTGCTTAGTCGTTTCATCTGAGTTACTATCGATGGCCTCTAATCAACTGAGTTTGGATCGCACGTGCAATTATTGTTTATCTGGGGACAACTTGTTGATTCAGACCATTTATATTTTGTTGCAATACAGAGCAAAGGAAACTTTTGGCGTTGACTGTTTGTGAAACTGCGTGCATGTGTTGCCTGCATGGAACCACGCACGCCAAATAATATTCAGTGGTATTCATTGAAAGTTCCAGATTTATTCAACATTCAACAAGCTTCACACTTGCAGGTCAAATTTGCCATCGAAAGCTGATTAACACTTTTAAAACTTAACTATCCATCCATCTATCGCTCCTTTCTCCTCATGTGGAGATCGAGGCCCTTAAAACTTAACTATAGTTGTTAATAAAGCCGTGCTGAACGCCCGGATCAGGATGATAGTCGGCTTCAAACTGGCACTGGACGTTCTTACCTTCACTTGTAAAAGATTTAAGGCTTGTTTACTTGCTTAGCATCATTTTCAGTTTTCGATTCAAATGCGCTTCGTTACTGCAGTTCACGTTCCCCTGCACAACAAAAGAGCAAAGTTACAAAGTAACTTATAACACGTTTTTTTAAGTGTTAACGTTGGATTTTTTGTTCAGAAAAACTTTTAAGTCGACTTGAGTTTGCGTGGCTACCCAGTGTTAAAACACCCTGCACTTAACAATATCTTTACTACAGTCTTTGATTATATCGCCAGCAAGACAAAATCACACATGAAACAAAAGACCCTTTGTGCTTTGTTTTTAGTTAACCTTGCTCCATTAACTAAAATATATTGTTGCTCAAATGGTGTAAATCAAGACATGCATCTAAAACATGAGCGAAGATAACTAAAGAAGTTTATCTTTTCAAAAATTATGTATTCAGTGCTGAATTTCAAGTTCTAAAATGAAAAGGATTGATGGAAATGAAGTTAAGAGGGAGGATTCGGTTGTGAACTCTGCCAGAATGCCAGTAACTACGTCTTCTTAAACGGTGTTAACGCTAAAACCAGGCACGCTTTTTTGCACGAGCCGTTATAAAGGGATTTTCCAGACTCAGTTTTGAATAATGTAAGCTATCTTTTTTCGTTTCTTGATGATATTATTGTCCTGTAACAGCAAAACTGGTAGTTTGGCTTCTGTCAGAATTCAGACATTATTAACGCTTTGTTGAATGCTTTTCGGTCCAGTGCCACAACACAAGCGCGTTAAAACAGAGTTTGAAAAATTGGTTGAAGCTTTGACGATGAAAACAAAGTTAACAATGCAAACACAAAAGCTTAACATCCTTTTCTCATTTGTGCGTCTGCGTTGTATTTGGAGCCCTTATAAATGGAGTTCATTTCTGTGAATACTGCTACTATTTTCGTGTGCATTCGTTTTTATGTAAGAAGTTTTTTACAACTGAACGTCAGGCTGGAAATGCCCAACATTTGAGAACTTGCTAACAACATGTACGCGGCTGAGGAATGATGAAAAACTTTTATTTTGGAGACTGCACAAAAATTACTAAGAAATAGTTTGTTTAGCTCTTGGCCAACGTTAGTGCCACGTCATCGAAAGTGTTGTGCATGTACAACCGACCAGGAAGAGATTAAGAGGATCGGAGGTTAAAGACATGCCTGCATGTTTCACTAAATCTACCATGACTATCCCATTATACATGGGCGAGAATTTTTTTGCTTTGTTTTCAAGATATTGTTCTTATAATATTATAAAACTATAGCTATTATGATATGTTTTGTCTTGCGTTGTATCATTGGTATCGTCGTTACTGCAGTCACACTTCTTATGTAAAAAGAGAGTGTGTGCGAGTGAAGTAATTCACAGAAACGAACTCCATTTTCGGGCTCACAAATAAACAAACAAATGAGTGCAAAGCTTTTGTGTTTGGTTATCTTTGCTTTCATGGTCAAAAGTTCACAATTGACTCAGTCAACCAACTCTGTCTAAGCGGTGATTGTTTTGAGGCATTCGACCACATAGTACTCAACAAAGCAATGATAAGTTCCTGAGTTTTGGAAGTCGCCCTCTACTCTGAGAACGAAAGATCCCATTGGATAAAAACACAATACCAATAACCAAACCTTTAGCCTAAAACTGACCAACCGTCAAGAAGTACACAATAGCTTATTGTTAAAAAGTGTAAATTATTGTTACTGTTATTGTTTATTGACCAATGGAATACTTCGTTCTCAGAGTAGAGCCTTACTGAGTTTTGGCAATGGCAACGAACAGAAGTCACTCAAAACTATCGGTACTAGCATCGTCGAGGAACGAAAAAAGATATACAAACACGAAAGCTTACATAAGTCCAACCTAATCGAGAAAAGACATGAAACCCCTCTACAACGGCTTGAACAAAGCGTGCCCGGTCGTAGCGTTAGTTCGTTTTAGGGGCGTAGCTTAGATTCCAGCAGAGTGTACAACCGAATCCGCCCTCTATTTTTTTTTCGGAACACCCTACTTAAAGACTAGCTTTGAAAAAAAACTGTTTCTCTGCGTTGGGGAGAAAGCTTAATACGGATTTGATCAGCAAAGGTTGATATGGTATGTTTCAGTTGAGCTTGCATGAATTTGCGTGTAGCTGACGTTTCGAGCGTTAGCCCTTCGTCATTCGACCATATAGTAATTATTGGGCTAACGCTCAAAACGTCAGCTACAGACAGAATCATACAGGCGAAAAACATACAATATCAACTAACCCTTGTCGATCAAACCCGTGTTCTACTTGTTTTGAAATTCCAGATCGAAAATATCCTCGCTCGTGATGCTGTTTACAAGTCTTGTCTGTCTTAATTTACACTATTTGAGCAACGATTTGAATTATAAGAGAGATTCTAATTTAGAAAAACAAAACATTAAAAAGGGTCTTTTGTTTCATACAGGCGAATTGATTTTGTCTCACTGGCGATTATTATCAAAGGCATTAGTAAAATTAGATGAAATGTGTTCCTTTAACCGATGCACCCTTCAAATGCACAAAGTCAGTAGCGCTACAGGAAGCAACGGTACCTGCATTTTAGTTGCTTTGCTGTGATAATGATGATGTTTTTGGTTACTGTTGTTACCTGTGAATTTTAGTATATTTTGGCATTCATGAGCGAAAGTTCACTTGAACTTAGTTTATCATACAATAAAAACAGCAAGAAAAAATTCAAAGATTTGTTAATGCAGCACCTTTAACTCGACAACATCTGCTTTGAGAACTTGTATGACAAGAACCTCGACGATCGCTCTTCTGTTTATAATTATTATAATTGACATTTATAATATTTTCAGAGCACATCGGATATATGCAAATACTGTGTTTAGTAAAGTACAAACAAAACAACACACACGATCTTTTAACGAATTGGCACGATTTTATTTTGCTTTGCTGGATTGCTTATATAAATTTTATATCATTTTACTGAACAATCAATTTCAGTTTATTGTTCACGGTTACAGTATTCAAACTACCCTGGTACAAGCCGTAAAGACTTTCTCTCTTCAATGCCGAAGTGAATGTAGCTAATTACGACAAAGCTTCATATCGTGACAAAAGGAAAACAAGCAACAACAATAGTGCAAAACAGTTCACAGCGTCATCAGATTGTCCAACTAGGCGTGCACACACTAATACTTGCAAACGTTCTTGCATGCACCACCAACCGGGCAAACGTTTGTACACAACTTAGTTGAACCATCATTTGGTGGGTCGCAACAATCTCCGGCGCTGCTGCATTCTCCATCTAACGGTACGCATGCGCGGGCGTACAAACGGTGCAGTAGAGAGCGGACGGTCTGGACAAGTTCTCGTTGTGCGAGGGGCGCGTCTCTACTCCTTGGAGCGTAGCGAGCTGAAGACAAGACCACGCAGGCGAGAACAACACAGGCGACAATGACCCTCATGGCTGTCGAAAGAGATATTCTACGTTATTTTCCCAGGAATATTTGATATTTATATAGTTATCTTAAAACAGACGCTTTTGCAGGGTGCGTTAACAACTGTTAATAACATAAAGAATTTTCAGAGGTTATTTTTTTACGTGTTTAGCTTGATTTTAAGTGAACATGAAAATTGAGATTGCTTTCTGTTTATTTATGTTATCGTCTCAGCAAAAGAGGTTCGGGTTTATAGTATAATGAAATGGTGTGGATAAGAATCTGTTTGACACTGGCTAGACTCGGGCAATTTTGTTTGCCTAAACCTTTCTTTCTACTTGTCCCAAATTATCTCAAATGTTTTGTAAAACTTTTTCAGCTATAGATAAATCGGTGATTATAACGTTGCTAAGCCAGAAAACTCCGCTTTACGCGTTGCTCCACATTAACAAAGTGGCAATCCATTGTTTGTCTCTTTGCATGCTGGTAAGATTCTTTAAAACAACCAAACATGCTGAACTGTCCATAAGCTTCTGCATGTTAAGGATTTTCTGCTAACCAACCACAAAGTTTTTAGAAAATCAAGGATTAAGCGGTAGATTTTTGCTAGATCAAAACTTCCGTTTCGCTTACCTCAGTAAAGATAGTTATGGTGTATTACTGCAAAAACTCAGTGTTCTTGTGTGTCGGCACTCCGTGTCTGAAGGAGGTCTTGCTGATAGTGAATCATCAAAGAAGACCAAATCAAGCTATGTAGCTGGGTTAACAATGCAAAAATGCATCGCCTTGTAAATCATGAACTATAATAGCTTAGTTCTTTTGTACGGTTAATCCTACTAGAAGAAAAGATAAAAAAATTCTGAGTTCCCATGTCTCGTATTGATGCTAATCGTGCAACACATTGATTAAACAGGACAGCTACCAACAACGCCCAATTGCGTTCCCTTATAACCTATGTCTATGCAAATAACTTTTTTTGTACAGTTATACTGCCTTTAGAAAAGATAACGGAATTCTAGGTTCCTTAGTCCGATCTTGATGTCAGACGACATGCAGATTAAAGATGAGCAAAGTCAGATCATAAAGCTAAGTTAACAGTATCGCATCCGAGTAAGACTTATAATTTTCAATAGCTTTTGTTGTTTTGTATAGCAATACTATATTAAGAAAGATAAAGGAACCCTATTTTCCCGACATACCTGGTTTTCATGCTAATCGAACTTTATAGGAATTTGACAGGACCAAGTCAAGTTATAAAGCTATCAGCAGCGCCCAATTGCGTTCCCTTATAACCTTTGACTTACAGTAACTTTTTTCGTACTCTAAAATTACTTTAAGAAAAGATAACGGAATGCTATGTTCGGTAGTGTGATCTTGATGCTAATCGAACGAACTAGGGATTAGAGAGGAGAAAAGTCAGATCATTAAGCCAAGTTAACAATATATGGCATCAAATCTCCTTATGACTTCTAACTTTCAATGACTTTTGTTCTTTTGTATTCCAATACTATCTTAAAAAACAAAGGAATTCTAGATTCCCGTGTCTAGTCTTGATGCTAATTGAACTACATAGGGATTAGAGGAGACCATTAGACACTAGCTCATTACTCACAGTAACTTTTGTTCTTTTGTACAGCGATATACCATCTTTAACAAGAAAAGATAAAGGAATTCTAAGTTCCCAAGTCTGGTCATGGTGCTATTCAAACTGCACTAAGGATTATCTGAAAGGGGAACCAAGTCAAATTAGCTTTTGTTTAAAAGATATTAACACAGGCGGGGCATCCAACAGAATTTCATGCACACTCCAGATACGCTTGCTTCAGTCAAAATGCATTTGAGATCATCTTAAGATTGACAGGTTAGTCATTAAGTGCAATAGCACATTCCATGGTTTCTTTCACACTTTGTGACTAACTTGTCGATCACCTTTCGTGCAAAACAAACAAGGTTGGTGCAATTCGGCTTCTTTCAGATGTCGACATGATTCCATGGCAACGAAGAAAGGCTCAAGTGCACTTGAGAATAACAAGTTATGCACTTCAAATGCACTTTCGGTCGACATTCAGTTAACTGGCCTAAAACCCAATGACTGATTCTATAGCTGCTACACCGAAACGATTAGAGTTGCTGTATAGTGCATGCATGTAGAGTTAATTGTAACAAGAATATTTCGTAGAACTCGAAGACACGTTTTTTTTTATTAAAAGTACGTCTACTTTGGGGCCAAATCTGAATGTTCTTAAAAACCTTAAAGAATTCAGCTTCAAAAAATCTTAAACATATCTAATTGTTAGTATTGGGTATTCAGTCGGTATTTTTCATTTGTACAAACCAACAGGAATGTGAAAACATTTGTTTCTTGAGTTTTGCATCATTTATAAACGGCAAACCCTAATCAACTCTGAGCGATCACGTAAACAAATATAAATGATGGTTTTTAGTTCTTTGCGTACCCTGCAAGCAGAGACCTGTTGTATCCACACGAAAGAAAAGAAAACTCTTGTATCTACACAAAAGATGTTTATATGCCCCTACGTCAAATCCGCCTTTATCATTCACTAAAAACGTCAGATCGAGGTTCTAACTTATGCGGACGTCTCAGAAGTAAGTAAGTAGACTTTGTTTAAAGAGGGTTACACGAAATAGTAGTTACCACTAACAAACTGGTGGCCCTCCATACTATTGATACACCACAACTAATTACAATTTTAAAAATACAAAAAATCTAATCTAAAATCACTAAGCTAATAAAGTTAAAAATGATTTGGAGCACTTAATTAAAATGATGCAAGTGTTTCTGCTTTTCTAAAACGTCTTTAAAAAGAGATTGCCTAAAGGCCTTTGCCGAAGTTGGTGATCTTATCTTTAATGGTAGAGAGTTCCATATTCGGCAAGTTGTTACCGCAAAAGTCCTTCCACCCTCAGTTTCTCGTTTATAAGTTGGACATATAGAATTTAAATTGCAATATCTAGTATGTCTTGAATGGCGTTCATTGTTTTTCTTAAGACTCTCATTTGAATAAGAAGGTGCCATATCAGTTGATCTTTTGAAGGCAATGGTGCACTTCTTTATTCTTGCCTCATCATAAAAAGGAATCCAGCCTAGTTGATTAAATAGCATAACGGATGAGGTTCTCTTTTCTGTATTTAAAATAACTCGCGCAGCTCTCTTCTGAAGGCGTAGTATTCTGTGAATGTTCTCTTTGCTGCAACTGCTCAAAACAATATTTGCATAAGTCATAACGGATTTGATGATAGCATTGTAGATGATCGATATATTTTCTGGCCACAGACACATGGCACATATACAGTAATAACAACAGAGGACCTACCCCGCATAGAACATGTTCGAGTCAGTTAGAGTTAACGCTGTTGAACTGAAGAAACTAAGTCCTATTTGAAGATAATTCCTAAACCACTTAAGCGCAATGCCAAAACATTGGTGTCATTCTCAGTAGACAAATAAGGGTTGTGAGCATCAGAAAATCAGCATGTTGAACCTCAAGACTGAAATGTCATATAAGAGTCTCCCGAATTCAATATTTTTTTATTCTAAAAATATATGTACATTTCACAGCTTTGTAATTTTCTATAAAACACATTACTTGCAATTAACAAGAATAATTACCCTACTTTACAAGACTAAAAGTCTAATGTGGCAAAGCAGTATTTACAAATTTAATGAACATTATAATTCAATCACCTCTCCCTTCATTTCCCGGTTATGACATATCTGCATGTACAACCTCGTCAAATTATAACTTTAATAAATACTTACAATCTTATTGAAAGTTAACCGTGGTTAACTTAAGTTTATTTTACAATATATATCATGTCTTGAAGCCTATACCATGTATTAGTATCTTAGGGCGCGTTCGATTGACTCTATTCCGGAATAGGAATAAACAGAAGAAAAACTTTGTTCAATCTTATTGGCCCCGATTCCTGCAAAGTTAGAAGAAAAATGCAATTGAGCTACATATCTCACCCCGGTCATTACGTTTAACTAGATGTTTGGTTGTTCTGCGGATCAGGAGAGAATTTTGAAATTTTATTCTTATTCTGGAATAGACGGAATAGGGTCAATCGAACGCACCCTTAGTAATATTAAGAAATGAAACGTGAACGTAAATAAGCTATTACTGCGTAAAGAAAACCAAACATGAATGTACAAAAATAGAAGATTGAAATATTTCTTGTTACGATGCTACAGTAATAAGGGTCTCACGAAAAATTAGCTTATCAAAGGGGAACTGATAAAAAGACAAACTTAAACTTTAAAACTGCCAACATGCCACTAGCGAGTTATTTACCTTATGATGAACTTTGAGTTGAACTAGCTATATAAAATATGCCGTTATAATCGTAATAAAGCCACACATTCTATCTTTCCATATCTTCTGGAAGGTGGGTGGGACCAGATAGAAAAAGAAAACTTAAGTCTGACCAGTGATATTGTTCAATGCACAAAACCGGAGCCTACTATTGTCAAAATAAGCAAATGTCTTGCCGTATCAGTTATACAAGGTCACGAGTCCAACTGAATAGAGGTGGGGAGAGTAGAACTTTTACGAATGTATAAACTTTGATTAAACAAAGGTTGCCTAGCGTTGAAGAACATGACACGTGATAAATATCAGAACAGAGCCGGCCTAATTCATTCTTATGAAAGAAAATTTCATAAGTTGTGAAGGTTTTCATTGTAGATTCAAGAGCATGAATAAATAATTACTTTATCGGCAAATTTTGCCTTTTCTCGGTTCTTTGTAGGATCAGTCGATTAAACATCAAATCGTCACGAAAGATGGCATGGTGTCTCTAGGCGTTTGTTGAATTCTCTTTCTAAAATTCGTAACTTTTTTAAAAGCGGACAACACAGTGTATGAAATCGTGATAAGAACTAGTTTCTTAGTTGTACTAAAAAAAAATGTGGAAAACTAGCAAAGGGCAACTAAAAAGGTGACCTTAAAATAAGATTTAGACAAAGAGTTGGAATGAAACTGAGCTGAGAATCAAATTAATTACAAAACCAGATCTGAAGATAACGCAGCTTGCCTCGTCAAAAACGCAAACGCCGAAAGCGTTATCAAATAACTTTTCAAACCGGCAAACTTCGTAACTGGATCTCTTGTTACTGATAAAGATGTTATAAGAACCTGGTACGCGTTTCTTTGCTGGAGCGGAATTAATAATTTTTGTATATTCAATAATTCGTAATTAAATTAAATCTTCACTATTTTGCTCTGTAGAGAAAAACTATTTATAGAATATATTGACACTCTTTGACCAACTGAAAGGTTTCCCGTTAAACTACAAAATATGCTTGAAGATTATTCGGAGTCTACATAAAGCTTTCAAACGCTCTGATAACGTCAGCAGAACATGATTCGGCAGTTTGTTTGAACAAGTGACACTTGTGTTTCGTGTCCCCTGTGACAACAGTACTAAACGCGAAGAACTCGGGGTAATCCGGGTGCCTCTTTATCAAACTGATATTGCTGAAGGGGAAGAACCGCTGACCGGAATCTGGCCTGAGTTTGTCATACATTGACACTCCATCGGCCCCCACGTCCATCTTAACATCGTTTGTTGTCTGGGTAACCCCGAGACGCTTAAGAAGCTTGCTAGCTTGTTTTTGGTGCTGTTTGACACAATCTCGCACGTGTTTCGGCCTTAGAGGAGGATTGACAACGGTCGAGCACAAGTACGTGGCTTCAAAGTTATACACTTTCTCCTCTACAATTTCTGCTGGCACGACAACAAAGTCCTCAACCGAACTACTCGAGTTATTCCTGCCAGCTTCTTGCACGTGAGACTTGAAAGAAACACGGTTCTTTGGACTGTCTTTTTTCGATAGTTTCCGGAATACCGGCAAATCTTTTATCCGCCTGGACTTGTTGTGCTCCCTGTGGATTTTATCGATTGAACTTTTGTCTTCATGTTCTTCATCCTGTTATGAAAAAAAGAATAATCCATTAAACTATAAAATTAAATCGAAGCTTAATTCTGAAATACAACAAAACTGAAAACACAAAACAAGGGAACGCGATTTAGCTTTTACGAACATGTTTGCAGGTAGATTGGTTTGTAGGTAGGCAGGTAGTTTAGTACATAGATAGGTTGTTAGGGTGAAAAGTAAATAGGGAGGCAGATAGGTAGGTGTAAAGAAAGATAGGTAGGTCAGTAGATTGGCAGGAAGTTAGGTTTGTAGGGAGGCAAATTGATAAGTAGATAGGCAGGTAGGTTGGTGGGTAGGTAAGTGGGTAGATAGGTAGTCGGGCAGGCAGGCAGGTAGGTAGATAGGTAGTCGGGCAGGCAGGTAGGTTGGTGGGTAGGTAAATAGCTGGGTCTGTAAACAAGTAGGTAGGTAGGTGATTTGGTAGAAGTCCAAAGTTTTCCCAACAGTGGAAATATTTGCGCGTAACAATTATCTTATTTGCTCTTCAAGATGATTTACGTGTGTGTTTTTGTGTTTGTGTATTCTTGTGTTAGGCGTGTGTTCTTGTGTGTATAAAACAGTTTGTTAGTAAAAGGATGAGCTAAGAAGAACAACAATTTCGCTGAACATCAGCGAGGAGGACAGAAAAGCGAAGCCGTAACAACTACATTCAAGTATAGTACTTATGTTGTTATAGACATCTTAAAACCGTCTTTAGAACTCTTTATACGTACTTTAGATAAGAATATGCTGCTAAGAATCTGTATATACAAAACATACGCAAAAGTTTTGTGTCTATAACACTTTGGTAATGAGAATAAAGAAATGATCAAACACAGGAATTTATCAGCTTAGGATAGTTCAGCTTGTTTACACAGTTCATTTGTTTCGTAGAATCTCGGATCATCAGACAAGAGCCGCCATCTTCAAGATGCGCAAAAAGAGTTTTAAAGACGGATTTTTGGGCTATTTCAAGCAATACAAGTAGTATTATCCAACTTTTCCATTACTCCGACGAAAATAGTCTGAAGCTTATTTAAATAATCACCTCGTTATCGCCGCTTATAGAACAGAGGGAAGCACTGGAGGTGCGTGACAGCTGAGAGCCCCTGCGTGACGTAGAGCCGAATGAGTTCTTCCGAGCCCCGTATGTGGCTTGACTGGCCACTCTGACGGCCTCCGTGACAGCTGCCGCCGATGACGTGCGACCACAGCGGAATGCGTGACAATACATCCGGGTCTTTTCTCCTTGATGGGCTTCCGACACAATGTACCCAAATAATCGCGGGTCTTCCTCGAACACCCCCATTGACAGCACCCATGGGACAAGGTGTTGGCCAAGTAACGTTTCATCAGCACCGTCCAGAACATGGATTTCGCTACATCTCACCTCCACGGAGACAGTTCTGAAGTCTTTGGGGCTGACTTTGTTCAGTATTTCTTGTATGCTGTCTTTGATTGATAGCAGAGACTTCCTGATCTTGTGTGACCCCAAATAAGTAACGCCATTAAAGGTTTGTACTTCGTCAGTATCTTCTAACCAGTTCTCGGGCCCGAGGTGAGCAGAACTGGACAGTCGGAAACTCTGTAGAAAAATAGTTTGATACGTTTAAAGTTTTACAAATGGAGAAAGTGGAGCAGTTTTCAATTCGTTAAAATATTGTGTGTTTTTCAGCGAGAAACTCTGCAAGTCCACCCACTGAAACAAAAGGAATCTCAGCAATAAATTAGTAATGTCTTCTTTTGTTTTGATATACAGTTGACTATTTTATAACAAGACAACTCTGTTTTAAAAGCAGACCGCACATATCGTGTAAAAATAGGCTGCGTACCAAGATACGAATGACACAAAGCATCACGAGTCGAAAAAGCCGGAAATACAAGTTACACCATTAAAAACAAAATAAACAATGTTTTCTGTTAGACCTTGACTTTGAGTAAATCACCCCCCAGTGCGTACAGGGCAGTGCAATCGTGCTGAGAACTCATCCCAAACACATTAAAAAGAAAGTTTATCGGTGTAAACTGATTTAGAACTGCGAAAAAAATCCTACCAATTACAAAACTTACAAGCATTTGTGATCATTTGGAAAAACAGTTTGTGATGTTCGAAGCACGCAGGGACAAATTGAAAACGAACCCTGTCTAAGTACATTGTAAATACAGAGTATGACGGTTGTTCCAAGTTTTTCGTTTTTAGAATACACGAAGGGAGTCTGCTTGTTTTCGTTTCAAAGTATCTATGAGCATTTTATACCAATTCTACTCGTTTCAGTAATCTCGTGTTTCGTATTAGCTTGTCACAAAGAGAGAGATGATTTGCCCTCTTTCAAAACGTTTGCTTCCGGCGGAATACCAGTAAGAAAACAGACACTTCAGTGTTTTGTAGATCAGATATTTATGTTCGAGGCTTACAAAATCTGCTTTAAAATCTGAGCAAATCTCTCTCAGTGTACCTATAAAGTTTGTTCTTAGAAAGACAACTTAAGTTTTCTAAAGATGCACTCCCCCATAAGTTAGACCCGGCTAAGTCTTACAAGGCAATTAGAGTATTGAAACCATTTTTAAGAAAAAAGGGTACCAATTAAGGATACAAGGAGAGGATAAATTCAAACAAATATATGAAAATTTACGCGAACAGCGTGCGATCGGCCTGCAACCTCATGCTTCGCAGTTTAGTTTCGAATTGATTGCGTAATGCCGCCTTTGGGTTTGGTACCAACACAGGGTAAGCTCACTAAACTACAAGGGAATTTTATGCATTTCCTTTAACTCTCTTCGCTTGCCCGCTTCTAAGCATCCTGTGTAGTCTCTGGCTTAAATGATTATAAATATGAATGAATGAATGAATTATAAATGAATGAATGAACCATTGAATGAGTGAGTGAGTGAATGATTGAATGACTGAATGCATGAAAGAATGAGTGAGTGAGTGAATGAATGAATGAATGAATGAGTGAATAAATGAATGAATGAATGGACGAAGGACAATAATTACTACGACATGCATGTTGCGTCATTAAAGCTTCCGAAGACACGCGGTGCAAGTCAACCGATGAACACGATAAAAGAAGCTACACTTAAAACAGGCTGCAAAAACTGGTGCAGGTTGAATAGTCGGTAAGAAGAGCGACAACAAACCAATAATCTTATGATATAAAAGCATTTCAGCCACGATCTCTAGCTTTATTATGGCATGGCACAACATGCATGGGCCTGACTTCACAGTGATATTTGGTCTGGAAAAAGAAACTGAAAAGTTCTTTATTCTACCGCAAGTGTATTGAGTCCACAGGTTCCGACACTCGTATTCCCTTTCATTCGGGCTATTTGCCAAACTACCGTTTATTGAATTACAAACAACGACTATTTTTTTAAAAAGACCTCTGAATTATACAATCAGACAACAACACCACCTTGAAAATAGATGATGATGCAGTGTCAGTAAACTGGTCGTCGTTTGTAGAACCTAGATAACTCAGTCGTCTTCACATGTTTATACAGCGGGTTAAGCTTTTAAAAATTCTATAAAGTAGTATTAAAACACAGAAAAACATTCTAATGTTAAACGAATCAGAATTCTAAGCCAGCTTAATAAGCTGTCAAAAAGGACAGTTATCTGTATACAATAATAAAAAAAAAGCTTTGATTGATCAATTACCTCTGAAAGTGAAAAGCAACCGTTTCTGACAGTTTTTTAAACTTTGAGATGATACGAAAAAGATACAGTTGTTTGATTGAAAACTATTGCTAGTTCCGTTCATATTCGATTATAATTTATATTCATTTATGGTGAACGTTTACTGTACAAATCTTCTCGTATTTTCCTAAGTGCTGGGTTTAACCATAATGCGTTTTCTCATTAGCAAATACTCAACTGGGGGATTAGAAAACAGCGGAACGAAACACGCTTCCGTTCAGTTAAGAAAGTACTTGTATTTAAAAAACCCCGTTTGTCGCCGGTACATTAAACATTTTTTGGCGGAGAGGGAGGAGGAGAGAAACAAAGCATATAGATTGTAAACTTAGAATCGTTCAAGCTTAAATCGTGTCAATGTGATAGCACACAAGTTTGAAGAAAAAACTGAAAGTTCAAATCTTCAACGATCAGATAACCTTTCGCGAGCGCTGGCACACAA
>JAOBRG010344558.1:0-14126 GCA_027574985.1 Umimayanthus nakama | reverse complement strand
CTATTAATATATGACGGGGGCATCCGAAAGTTTAAGAGTGTCATTTTGGGGGAGTTTTGTATGGCTTTAGGGTATCATTTTTACGCTCGTGTATTTTTTAGGGTATTAATTTGAGAGTTTTGTGCAACCACCGTGTCAAAAGCGTGGTTGTTTTAGTTGTTGTCCAAGGTTGTCGTGAAGTATATCCGTCAAAATCAATTTATAACAAGTAGACTGAATGACAGGGTTAAATCTTGCATAAGATCAAAACAGATACAGTTACAGATAGATGGAAAACACTGTGTATTTCTAGAGTACCAAATGCTTCGGCATGTTTTATTTAAAGGTATTTTTTAGGCTTAGGGTTGAGCTCGATCAACTTTCGGACCTCTTCCCCCGTCATAAATTAATGGGAGTCCCCCCTACGGCATCCAGAGGCGACACCGGATACTTTCAGCTCGATCTTGTGGCTCGTTCTGTACTTAAAAGCAGCGACATGAGTTTCCCTTTCGTAAACGGTCGTTGCTATTTGAAAAAATTGTTGCCAGTTCCAACAACAGTCGATACCATTTGTAATATATATACAGTAAATAAGAACGTTAAGGGTGCTGAAACAAAGCGTTGGCGTAGTAATAGTGTATGAGGGCTTAAAAAGTAAATGGTCGAGGGTTCGAAATATGGCGGTTCTTTTTTGCATTTAGCTAGCTCTTGGTTTCCTTTTTCTCTTTAGTTTCTTCTTTTAGAATTAGTTGTTGGTTTGGGTCAGGGTTAGTATCAATTGTAGTTCCGCAATCAAGTTTTTGTCTATTTCGTGAAAACAAAACAGAATTTTGTTCGAAATGGCAACCACTGTTCCAAGTGGCAACGACGGTTAATGAAAGCTAAGGGGAAAATTGCAGCAGATACTTTCTAGGCTGCTTTAACTTTTTTTAGTTTTTCAATTTTAGTATGCCTCGTTGATGACTGTGTTTCGACACAAGTTTTAGCATGTACTTTGAGAAAAAAATATCCGTGTGAGCAATAGGTTGCAAAAAGAACAAAAACAAATTCGGGCAAAAAGGTTGAGTGTAAAAACATCATGAATATAAAAAAAGGTTTTTTACAAGATGGGGTGTTTCTCCCATTAGTTCCACATGAAGTATTTTGGGCTCACCGAACTTTCAATCCATTTGAAGCAAAACTATGCAAAATCATAAATAAAACAATTTCTGTCTCTAACTGCAAAATCTTAATAACTCTTTTGGGTGGTTACTGGCAGTAAGACGTTGTCATTGCCTCCAGGTATTTTTTAAGGCACTTGGAAAGTAGTTTCAAGTTTGCTTTAGAAACAAGCAGAGTTGATCTAACAGATGGTATCATTGGGGGTGGAAGCAGAATCTTGAATCATGAATCACGACTAAAAAAAGTGAAGGAATCATGAATCGTGGAAAAAAAAACGAATCTTGAGTTTTTGTCTCATGATAACAGAAATGAATCATGAACCATGAAGAAGTTCTGTAAATGAATCATGAATCAATGATCGAAAAATATCTGGGAATAACGAATTATCATACAGAAAAGATTCCACTTCCACCCCCGAGTATCACATGAAAACTCCACCCAAATTGGATAAGACAAATAAAAGTGCCAGCTTATCAAAAATTAAATTTCATGCCAAATGATCTTGTATGGTCAAAGTTTGAAGTGTTCTTAGCTTTGTTCAGATAATCTCTCCGTCTTTTAGTCTTTTTCACATGTTCTTTTACAGGTGAAGTGTACTTTATCCTGTTTTGCGATCCAGTAGCAAGGCCAAGTTTGACGTGCACGTGTACAAAGAGAGCGGCCGTCCGGAAACGTTACACTGTTCTAACGGGAACGCATTTCCGCAAAAACGCGTTAGTCAGTCGCATCAGCGTTGCACGGAATGACGCATTGAGGCAGGTGAATATTATTGGGTTGTAGATGACCGAAGATTTCGCCATTAGTTCTGGAACAAGGGACAGGCCAGCTGTAAGCACGTGATTTCCCGTGAAGGAGGAGATCAAACTCACAACACAGTAGGGAGACCAGCTCAGTATAAACGCCAAAATAGCTGCTGTTATCATTCGTCTGAGTTTCCTTTGTCGCGCGAGGTTTCTGCTTTCTATGCTACCTCCAAAGTAGCCCACTGACGAACGTCGTATAAACCTATGAAAAATCAAACACATTTTAAACTGAGAAAAAGAGCTCAAGCCGGAATTAAGGAACTAACAGGAGTCAAACAAGCACAGAGATTAAACCTTCTATACCTTCCTATATTCTTGTGTCCAATCTATTTCATGTGTTATTCATGTTGATCTTGAAAATAACGTCATTTACAGACGAACGATCGATGTGTACAAAGACAGAGAAAATGTCATCAAGTTTTGTTATTTTTAACGATACATATCGTTTATTGATTAATTGCGGCATAAGATTGTTTATCTGCAAACACTTTGCCTGAAATAACAAAACAAACATGAAAAATTCTTTATGACGTCATGATGACGTCACTGTAAAATAATATAACAGTTAAGGTGAACCAAATAGATATCGCCTAACGAATTTTTTCACAGTACCGGTTTCCTTTGGATAACGGCATAAATGCTTTTAGAGTTAAATGCCGCAACCTCATTCCCCCATCCAATCCCCTTCCTCCGTGACAGCACCGTCTCAAAAAACGTTGTGTGAGACAGAGAAATATCTCCTAGCGGCATGTCGCGCTACTTGCTGAGTATTATACGAGCACAGGGGAAGGACAGAATGTTTGGCTTTAGCAACTAAGGTCTTGAGGGCTGTGATAGCTGCTATTTTTACTCAAGGCAGACACCAGGGGAGTACTCCCATATAGATTGGGCGCGGGCGTGCCACTGGGTTCGCGAAAGTCCTACCCTTTTGCAAATCTTGTGACTCTATACCAGAGTACCCTTTCAATCTTTTGTTGTTACAATCTTTGAACGCTTAGAGATCACGTTAAATGAGAACCTATTTTCTTAGATCAATTTTCTATAATTACTAGAGTCTATCCTAGAGTGAATGACTTGAAAACCATATTCTTTCTAGCGGCATATAACCGTACAGCCATACAAAGGAATACCCCCCATGGGGACAGATACCAGAGCTAAGAGGTGTTCCTTTATATTTCTTGTTACATTTAAACTTAGATTCACAAATTCACGGTATACTGCTGCACCTTGAAATAACTCAAATTGAATAAGTCAGTCTTAGCTCTCGATTTTCACACTTCTAAATAACGAATATGGTTAATACTAGAAAGAAAGCTGGCACCTAAATTTGTTAACCCTATGGTTATTTTATATGCCGTTACTTCTAAAGTATTTACCAAATAATTTGGTTAAGGGAGGTTTAAATGTATGCTCTTTCAGCTACACTACTTAGTCAAAGTATGTGATACGGAAAACTGTAAATATTTCCTGGACAGGAGTGAAAATGCCAGTGAAAGTATTCAGTCAGTTCTTGTCGTTGTTGTTATTATTATTATTATTATTATTATTGTTGTTGTTGTTGTTGTTGCTATTATTATTGTTAAGAGTATCTCACCTGTATGTTGTACTGTAGGAGAAACAGATCACAAACAAGGGGATGAAAAACCCTCCGGCGACAAGAAACCAGATGTAAGCTTTGTCCTCGGGGTCTTGCGATTTCCAATCGGGATGGCAGCTGATGCCTGCATGTACAGGAACGAACCTGTTCCAACCCAACAAGGGGGGAATGCAAAGGAGAACGGAAGCTACCCATATTGCAGTGATTACCAGGAAAATACGTTTCTTGTTCAATCGGTTCGTCGGATTAGAATTAGGAACACTTACTTGTGTAACTCCTCGATACTGACTGAAGCTCATTACGGTTAGCGTCAATATACATGAAATTCCGGTTACAGCATTACTGAGGCCCAACCATGAACAGCGTATATAATTTTCTGTAGCGGACAGTTTCAAAGCCTTCAGGTTGTTAGCCAAAGCAACAGGATAGCCCAGACTACACATCAGGGCACTTGAAACGGCAAGATTTATCATGAGATACGAGACAGTTTTGGTACGGTGCTCGACTTGTCTGAGGACGATAATCGTTGAAATATTTCCAAAGAGTCCTAGGGTCATTATGAGAAGCATCGCCGCTCCGTAAGTTATCATAATGTAAGCATCATCGCTTTCTTCCTCGGGCGCGTGGTGTTGCATGTCGTGGCTTAACAGCTACACTCCGGTGTTACCTCAGAAAGCCATAGAAATTATTTGTACATAGTTCATTACTTGAGAGTTTTGAAAACTTTCTCTACGGCTTTTCAGCGTCTCTTTTCCAGAATTCAAAGAAGTTGCGTTTGTGATATTTCGCAATGTTCTGCTCAAAACTTCCATTGCATCCTTGTATCCTTGTTTAGCGGAACACACTAATCATACCTCTCTTCTCACGGCTTCTGTTAATTTTTCTGTTTATAGCTTTTGCTGTTGTGCTAGATGCAACCGCGGGACCATCTGCTTTGTATCTCTCAAACGAAACTACAGACGTTCTTCATGGGTTTTAAGGGTTAAGCGTTCACCTTCTTCTTCAAACAATATTTGGTCCCAGGGGACCTCATCCTAAGCTGGATTAGTAAATTCTTTTGTTTATATCTGTTGTGTTTACGGTTTATGCATGATTTTCAACCCACAGTTTTCTGCTCCAATGAAGTGATACTAACGTGCAATAAAAAATCAAAGTACAACTGAAACAAGCTTAAAGACTTTTTCCCGCTTTTATGTGCATTAGAGCTTCTACTTGTATATAGACACACCACACAAGGCTTAGACAATGGCTTTGCATTATTCTTTTTGCGTGTAAAATCACATAAAAAAGTTCTTATTTCTAATGCAAATTCTTTGAAAGGTTAATGAATAAATTAGCACGTGGTTGCAACTAGCATTACTCGTGGTACCATGAGTCAAAAATTGGGTTCCATTTTTTTTTTCTTTCTTCATGTCGCGACTGGCGATTCGGTCCTGTGATTGCCATATTTGGGATTTGTCCCCGGTCCCACGCAGTCAGTGCCCCTGTTGGTGATATGATAAGTCGGAACGCCCCAACTGTTTTCCTTTTTTCATTACGCAATTTTATTTGTGAAAGTGGAGTTTGGATGAAGGAAGTAGTTTGTGTGTTTTTCGACTTATTTGCCGTTATTTTAAACAAGTTAATTTTTTGTTTCCTTCGTTACATACAGTTTGCATACATATCGGTGCTTTTAACAGCGGTACGGGTAGACACGACACACTATCAAAATTTTCGAAAATCAAGGGTTAAATATAACTGAACGCATCCTCACTTCAGTCTCCACTCTTACCACGAGCCAAGGGCTTAATGAGCCTCTTGTTTCTTAGAAAACGAATTGTGCATCTGATGGTTTATGAACTACACACTTTTTTCAAGAACCAGTAAATTTTGGCCGAGGCTCATTGTTCCGGCTTAAATTTTGGCACAATTTTAAAGTTGTTCCTAAAACTGTTCCTGTTTTCATGTCAATTACACATTTCGGCACTGTAATAAAACACATGCGACATATACTTTTAATTTTCTTCTTTGCATACTCAGTGTTTCCGATTGCAGAAAGATCTGCAGTGAAACGCCACATGCAACGTGGTGTGTCATGTCTTTCAACAAAATATTGCAGTTGCGTTTGTATCTGAAGTCTCGCCACGATTGTTCTAAGCTTGTTTTTACGTTTTTGCCAATTTGTTGTCTCGTTGTTCTTATACCATAATAGTTTTTATAGAAAAAGCGTGTAGGACGAGTTCAATGACTGAAGAAGTAGACTAAAGATTTAAGATGAAGAGTGAAGATGAAGATGAAAAACTTGCACTTACTTGCGTTCAAATGTGAGTTCGCTCAAATTCAGTTAAGTTTAACCCCAAACAATGCTTGTCAGCTCAAGTCTACGAAAGTTGGCGGCTAAACAAAAAGCTGAGCGCAAGTATAACTCTATCCAGAACGTGCTTTCCAAGAGTGCCAAGACCCTGGCAGTTATTCGCTTTTACACTGCAAGCAAGCCTTTCAAAATGTTTAATCAAGAATCGCACAAACACAAAGGCTGCTTAAAGTAATAAGCCTTCTGGTTTCTTATAGACTTCTTGCCAACAGATTTCTTTCTGTCGTTCAAAGAATTACTCATTGTGTTTAATTTCACTGACATGTATTAACTCAGTGTTGCAAGTAATTTTTTTAATACTTAAAACGGCTCGTGACTCAAACAATATCTATCTATTGTTTTGGGAAGTCATCGTACGCTACAACAGTTTAAAACTGTCTTATTTATATTGCGGATTTCTGTAGGTTTAATGAACAAATACGCAGTTCATTTGCTATTTACAATATTTAAATATACTGATAGTAAAAAATATTAACTATCAACTTGAAATACTGTACATCTTGATTTGCACTTGCTATGAAATTGGTTTTCAAAAGCAAGTGAGAGTTTCTCAAAGACAGTTTTAAAATGCACTCTTTCTTTCATTTTGCCAGTATCAAAAATCTTACTTTTTGTGTTGTCCACTTCTTTCGTACAATTTTCTGAAATGACAAATTGTTTACTCTACGAGGAAACCAAGACAAAACGGGGCTTGTAACTCTAACAAAAACCTATTTGTCTGTTTTAGGGGTCTTTTGAAGAATTCTTTCAAAAAATTAAAATTCTACTTGGTTAAAATAAAATTGAAAACGTCTGCATTTTGTTTTGTCTGGGTTCTTAAAACCTATTATTATACGGGCAAAAGTGTTTAACTCAGTGGAAAATAAACCACTCATAGAGTTCATATGACAGTACATCCGGGTCCCGCGTAGGATACTTTTCATATATTTTTCCATTTCCGAAGATTTCAGAAGATTCTCATAAAATTTTAAATAACCACAGAAGCTTGTTGGGCGCCCATATAATAAAAATAATTACACGTTTTCCAAAAGAAATGGCAGGCAACTTTAAAGTGCATTCTGGTTTTGTTTCTTTCTGCAGTCAGTGCCAAAAAACTGCACATTTCTACCGCTTATTACTTTCGTATCTTTCTCGAAAATTAAAATTTGCTTAACTATCAGAAAGCCAATGTGAAACGGGACATATCAATCTAACAAAAGCCAGGCTTGCCTTGTGGTCTTTTGCAACATTTCTTTCAAAAATGGTAAGTTTATGTTATGGACTGGCAGAGTGTCCGTGTTTTGTTTTATCTGGTTTTTAAAAAGCTAATTTAAGTCCACTATCCTTTTTTCACTTAAATAAAATTAGGCACAGTTTATAATAACAGAAAGGCTGTTTAAAAAAACCTTTAAATAAACCCAGTAAGGTTTACTGGCTTATTTTGCTTTTTTAAAAAAGGATCATTTGACAAATTTAATGATAGATTAATTCAATTGCTAAAAGTACACCTTACGAGATATTTCTATTCTAAGTTCATAAAAGCGGCCGTCTCCTTCATTTTAAAAAATAAGTTTAAGACCGTTTCAGTTTCTGTGAAAGCTTTTAGCCTGAGTCTCGCAGTGTTTCTTAATGTTTATTTTGTTGTATATCAGGATATCTCTCCTACAGTGGTTTCGTTATTTGGGGTTATATTCGATATACCAAGTGACAATGAGCCCTGAGTTGTGTCACAGAGAACGCAACAATGTACGGTCACTTTAAAACAATGAATGATGGCACCTCTCTTGGTATATCGAGCACCACCCGTTAGTTGCTTAGCAACAAAATATCTTAGAAACAGCACTTCTAAAATAACACACAATGGCACGGCGCACCGGCTTTGTGCGCCAGCAATACACAAACGGATTGAGAGACGAGTTTAGTAAGATCAGGGTATCGATGACTGTCCACGCAGTGCGCTCCCCTATAGATCGTCCCGTGAAGACCACAGGCAAGGACAGACATATATATGGGAGGTAGCACAGGAGGACCAAGCAGACAACATATAACATTGTCTTTAGGGACTTCTGATATCGGATAAGGTTTGATTTCTCTTGAGGAATGTTCTGACCGCTGAGTGAATCATTAACTGTTTGATGGCTGTGTGCAATCATACGAGATGTTTTCCAGTAAGACGCACTTGCTACAAAGAGACAAATCGCGTACAACCCTGAGCCTACGCCAAGATATACTCGCACGTCGGCGAACAGCCTGATTGACGACACAAACGCTCCCATTAACCACACTGAGACTATCGTTATGGCAACACGCTTTATGGTAACCACTGGGCGGTACCGCTGACCAAGATGAACGGCAAGCACCCGGTCGATGGATATAGCCGTGATCGAGCCCAGGGACGCATTGATCAACCAACCAGCAAGGAGCCTGGACGCTAACCAGGTGGAACAAAATGTGTGGAAAAAGCCTTTGAGCTCCGCGAATCTTGATATCACATAAATAGGCTGCACTACCAGGCCCACAACAAAGTCAGTGACACAAAGACTAAAATACAGCAGGTATGAAGGATTGCGTCGTAACTTCTGGGTTCGGGATATGACGAGTATGATAAGCCCGTTGATGACGGTCGCAGAGAGACATACCAGCGAGTTTATGATTATATTCGCAACGAAGAAAGGAATTCCTTTGTTCACCACGTCCTCAATGAAGTTCTCATATTTGTGGGGACAGGGTTTTATGGCCGGCATCAGGTTTAGTTCTTGAAACGGTCTTCTCGTACACCTGTACTTCAGAATCACTGCCGGGACTAGTTAACCTTCAAAGAAAAAAATAAAAAAAAATTTAAAGGATATTTCGAAATTTTTGCCGCCATCTTGTATTTTTGAAGTTTTGCGACGGTTCTTTATGGGAATTGCATTAGAATAACATTTCAGTAGTTATTTAGATGCTCTGTAATTAGTTCCTTAATGCCTTTCATTTGACGCTTCGCTTGAAAGATTTCCATAAAAGCGTCTAGTTTTTGAAAAAGGAAAGAAAACCATGTTAGGTTTTGTCTCCGCCCAGTTGTGTCTAAATGACTCAATAGCGATCCGGCCTTTAGATTTAATAACGAGTACAGGTTTGACTACGATTACGAATTTTTGGTTAACCACACTATATATTGATATTCAGAGACATCATGGTCATCGATTCGAGTCAAACTCGTACTCGTAGTCAAATCAACAGAAAAGCTTCTTCGGAAGGCCTTTTCATTCTTGTTAATAACTAGTGTTCCAGACTCAAAGATTCCAAGCCGCCAAAACAAAGCTTGAAAACCGAATCAGAAACTTTAAGCCAAAGTTCGGACCAACGCAAATCTTAACGACAGATATTTAACAGTAACAATGAGTATAAACTTTTCTAAATCAAGATATTAACAACTGTAAACATACCTACCAGAGGGATTGTTTGGAAACCCGACTGTGCGTGGACTGAACTAGTGTAAGAGCTAATTTGAATGAGTTCTTTTACAAATTCAAACTGCGGTGCCAATTTGTCGAGGCGTCTACTTAACTTCGAGAGGTTTGTGGACGACAGTATTGACTGCAAATGGCACGTGCCAACTGCAGAAATTAAAGCTAATTTTAAAAAGTTCAGTTCTAGAACTTGTCATATTTAATGCACTTTTAGTATTGTTCAAAAAGGCCTTTTACAGTTCGTGTGGATTGACTGAAATAGTTGGCTAGATAGTGTAGTGATATCTTTGTGTTAAACATACGTCATACATACAAACATAATCCAATACAGCACAGGCAGAAGCTTGCCAGCTGTGTCTCAACATTTGATTTTCCATTAAATGTAAGATCTCATCGACAGGTTTCGGTGGACTAAAGCCATTATAAATAGGTTTGATCAACGAAAGTTGATATGGTATGTTTTGCGCCTGTGGGATATAGTGTTTAGCTGACGTTTCGACAATTTTTTTCGTGTAAATGTTTCTTACCTCTAAGCAAACTATAGTTATAAGAATTTTAGTACTCGTTTACGAAGAGTATTTGCTGCCAGGTGCGACGGTTGAGTTGAATTCGACTGAACTAAATTTGGATGTACGTAGCTGGCAATACAACAATAAATGTCTGACAGTTTTTTGAGACATATTGTTTTGCGTAGTAAAATTATCGAAAATATTAGATATTTTATCCTCATTTTATGATTTTTCCATTCGGGAAATATACAGCCGATTGGTTCGAGGTTGGCAAACGTACTGCATCAGTATTTATCAATGGAATTTTTTGATTCCCTTAAAAGCCTTTGTTGATAGCAAAATATTAAGACTAATTTATAATTGCTCTCCATAAACACCTGTTCTCAGAATAATCATAGGAAAACGGCAGAAATAATGTTTAAAAATGTAAACACCATTTACGTTGGATGATTTATTTCTAGTGCCCACAAAATGTCGCCACTCTTGTGCTTTTGTTGTTCAGTTGATCTCATAAAAACAAGGTTCGTAGCACGTGCGTGGAGCTATTTTCAACAGCTAAACGCGCATCGACAGTAGCAAAGATTAAGTTCCTTGACGATAAATCCCCACCCTACACCCCTTGAGAAAAATCTTGTCATTGCCATATCAATTTTTACAGTCACATTCGGCTAGCGTTGACGCTTTTTAACAAACAAACACTACTTATCTTTTTTTCCCCATGTAAGCTGAAAATACATTTTTTTAAGTTTCTGTGCTCGTCGTGTAACGGCGGCTCGTTAGTTAAGTTTTTCGCAATAAGATCTGGAGTTTAGTTTCGAGCTTAGAATGATCTGACGAAGGGCTATTGTTCGAATTTTCAGCTACACTCACAGTACTGCGAGCAGTAAGCATACAATGATAACAACACTATAAAAGGAAATATGAACAACAAACACAAACATATCAAAACGAGAGTTAGTTGGAATAGAGTAATGCTTCTTTTTTGTGCAGATACTCTTGTGCAAAAAAGTTACAAAGTGATTCAAGAAAAAGGGTGAAAAAATTGCTAATTAATTCTTAAGGTGTCGTTTGACTTTTCCTTTAGAAATGAAGGAAATCCTGTAACGTGCTTGAATGGTAGTCTGTGGTAAGGAATGAAATGGACGTGCTCCATGCATCTCAAGTTCCTCCGGATCCTTAGGTAGGCTTTAGGACTTTCGTTTTAATATTGTAATTAGATTAACAGTTTGATTGACATAGTAAACTATTATTTTTAAATGGTATTAATTTTATCATTATATTGTACGCGTATTTTCTAAAATAATATCCAATATTAAAATCTTTTGCCGAAGCTTGTTCGTCTTAAGCTCTTGGACAGTTCGAGCCTCAATTGTTCTTAAATTGTTCTTTTTAGAAAGATAACTTTATTCCAAAAGCCGGCATCGTTTTTTTTATTGTCGTAAATATATTTGGCACTATCATAAAACATGTGCGGCAACCGCAGAAGGACTTGCAATAAAACGCAAGATGTAATGGCATGATGTGTTGTGTTACTTCAATTCAAGCTTGCATTAAGCTTAGCTTCAATTGTTAATTCTTAGCTTGTTCTTATTTTCTGGGCAAATTTGAGCCTCGTTGAAGATGTTTTTATAAAGTTTCTCGTGCTAAACAAAAAGCGTGTATTATTAAAACAATTACTATTACCGGTATCGTTATTATTATTATTAATGTTTTCATTATTATTGTTATTATAATTATCATCATTACTATTATTATTACTATTATTCAAAATTGCTTACCAACAAGATCTATTGTAGCTGTTGCAGTTGCAGTTGTGACTTGGCTCAAATGTTTTGTGAAAAAAAGACATAAGTTTTGTTTCTTAACGCTGAAAACTTCCTGTTATGATCGTTTTTACAAGATACGTCAGATATATTGATGAATCTTGAGTCAAATTCAAATTCTCATTCGCTTCCTCAGTAAATATTACCACGGTTGCTTTTTAAACTAGTGGTTCGATATATGTAGAGACATGACCAATTTTTTAATATGAATTGACTTAAAAGCCCCATAATTAAAGCAATATTGATTTATCATGCTGATATTTCGGTATGGCGCCGTTATGAAAAGCGGCGCTGACGTCAGCTAAAAGCAGCCACAATTTTTCCTGGAAATCAGTTTGTTCAACAGCTGAAATGCGTTTATTTGGTCTGTGCTGATTTTTTGAGTAAATCCCTAGCAATGTTCAGACATAACAGCGGCTATTACATAAATAATCTAAGCTTAAGTATATTTAACATTTATTCGGCTATCATAAGCTCATATCCAACAATTGTTAGTGGAATAACTGTTTTGTTAAAAGCCAAACTCTAGATAAAAATATATTTAATTCTTTTTTCTACAGAGTCGAGTTTTCGTCCATTTTTATATAAGGGACAATGTTCCGTGATATAACTGTCAGTTTCAATAGTTGTACAAATTGCAGTGTATGGGATTAATACCTTGAGTAGAGAGCCAATCAGATTACTAGACTGAATTTCAATATCAAGTGTTTGGTGTTTAATAAATGTAAACATAGAGGCAAAGTTTTAAAGCCATTTTTTGGTTAATTTTGTTGCTGCTGCGCTCTATGTTTCCAAAGTAAGTTAGGATTTACGAACATGGTAAATTAAAATATAATTGTTGACCAAACAGTTCTCTTTAAGGTCGGCACATTGGTCTGTGCAGCACTATTGCATTTTTATACTTGCATTCACTATTGTCTACTGAAAGACGAAATATATTCTATATGCAGAAACATGTTGTTCTATTTTAGAGGAATAATGTCAAGGTAAGAAAACTGAACCTTCCTATTCTATCACCTCACATGTACTGTTTCAACAACAACAACAACAACAACAATAACAACAACAATAACCACAATAACAACAATAACAACAACAACAACAATAACAACAACAACAACAATAACAACAACAACAACAATAACAACAACAACAACAAAGGTTTTGAATCGAAGTGCCTCATGAAGGAAAAAGACTACGACTCGCCAAATATGATGCTTGATTTCTCACAGGCTGCCGAAAGGAAATGAATTTGCTTCAATAAATGAACTAATATGTTTGAGTATGTGGGTAGTGCAAACTATTATGTACACAAGTCACTTTATAATAACAACAGAGCTCTCTGATTGGCTCCTTTCTTGCTCATAGCTCAGGTATTGTTTCAAAAAGAGTTTCAGAGTATTAATCATTATATCAAATTTGCACTAGCATGTCCTCGGATGCACTACTTTCCTTTGTTTAAACTTGAATGTAAATCATTGACAGACGCTTTTGGGTAGTTGATCAAACAAAATCGTGTGTTCGGGCAAATTAATATCATTTTCGCCCATCAGCTCCGAACGACACCAGGCCATTAAAATAATCAGTGATGCTGGCATGTATCTTAATTTCCGACAAATTATTATTCGGGTAGTCTCTTTCTGTTCCTGAGGACCAGTGGAGCGATCGAGCGGCGAAGCAGAAACTGGTTGTATATTGCAGGGGAATTCACGGTTGATAACTATGTCTTCTACACCGTTTCCGACTTTAAATTGTATCATACACTAAATACATTGTTACTTTATGCTTGCGAGGGTGCGGGACGCTTTAGTGTACTACCTTTAGAAATAACTTTTTCTCTCAGCTAACAGACCGACTCCAGACACCCCAAAGTGTTGACATAATACTGCATTCTCGTCATTCCATTCGTTTTAAGCGCAACCCGTATTGTAAATCTTGTCTTGCAGTATACAAAACTAACGATCTTATTCAATCGAGGTCCTCGTAACTCAGTGGGTTGAAGCGGTTCATCTTGAGTTTACAGCGTCGGGTTCAAGTCCGCTCGGAGGATTCAGTTTTTATTAAAGAGTTTGTTTTCGTATCGCATACGCACCAGATCCCTACTAATCACTGTACCAAGACGCCTCAAATGACGGGAAAAAATCGATTATAACCAAATCTCGACAACAACAAAACCACCGAACAAAAAAACCCGTTTCGAATCCTTCCGACTAATTATAAGTTTGAAACAAACATTAGAACATTCATACAAAAGTCTAGTGTTTGTTTAACGAACTGAAACATCGACGCAATTCACAAAAACATTTACGACTTTGGAAAGAATGTTAGTTGAGAATTTGTATATAGTAAAACAGTCTTGTTAATTATCATTGTTAATGATACCCTTGGTTTACTATAGCCTGCTTGCAGGCGGTGGACAGTGTTTTTATCGCGGAAAACTCGCAGTGCAGCCATTGCCGCCGCCATCTTT
>JAOBRG010344547.1:0-14128 GCA_027574985.1 Umimayanthus nakama | reverse complement strand
ATACCATACACATGAAAACATAAAAAGTTTTCACAACACAAGTGATTGAAAAGATGAACTTTTCAAAAAACATGTCAGGGAATCTAACCCTCATCACATTACACCATATTAATCATGACTATCCATTTGAAAAGATGAACTTTTCAAAAACATGAGGGAATCTAACCCATCTTTTCCAAACACATGAATTATTAAGAAGACAACATAAAAGTTTAACAATCTATTTTAACCATTTTTACAAACTCCAAAAAAGAAACTACGATCATATCAGTATACAGTGAACCCATCCTTACAGATACAATAACAACAAGAATTTACCAAATAAAGATATACTTTTTTACAACCTAAGACACTTTTTCATAATTCTTACATTGTTGTTTATTAATCAATTATATGCACTTAAGCATTATACAATGATTATACACTTTTTTACATTTTTTTATACAATGATTATACACCTTTTACACTAATCTTACAATAAACTTTTTAATTATTTAATTCTAAAACCTGTAATGTAGGGTCACTTTCTCCTTTAGCACTCTGTCCTTCTTGACCCAGCTGTCCTTCCTGAGCACCCTCTATCTCTGTACCTACAACCTGTTCACCTTGCCCTTCACCAGACTCACCCTGACCTTCTTCAGACATGTCTCGACACTGCTGTTCCTCTTCATCAGCTATATCCAACACTTCTGTAGGTATGTCTACAGGCACTTGAACTCTTCGTTTAAAAGTTTTTTCTAATTCTTCATCAAAATGTGTCCTCCCTGAGTATATCTCCTCTCCGTCTTTATTTGGGCAAGCGTTCTTATGTGAGCTTCGCCTGCTCTTATAGTTAAACGACTTATTACATCTAGTGCAATACCATAAAGGTATCTTCAGGTGCTCTATGTAATAATGTTTGCGAACACAGTTTTCGTAAAAGAACCCCTTCCCGCATTGCTCACAGATAAAGTCATGTACATTTTTGCGGCACATAAATTTCACATGATGAGTAAGGTCATCCTTGCGTCCGTAGTGACAGCCACACTCAAGACAATAAAAGCGCTCTTTTCTCTGCATACGTTGATCTATGACAGGCGGTGGAGCAGATCTTTTATTTTGTGCTTTCTTCTGCTGGGGATTTTGAACAAGTACTAGTGTTTGCGTTTGTGGCACCACTTTAGGTACGTAAACAATATTCTCTTCTGCAGCAGGTAAATTGACTATCTCCACATCACTTTTGTCCGGGACAGTGATCACTTCAGGTTGTTCTTGTGAACCCGTATCTTCTTCTTGTGGAACATTTGCATCCTCTTTTTTGACAGTAGTCAAAAATTTTAAATGTTCAGGCTTAAGATAATGCTCGATTCTTGATTTTCCTGTTGTTTGTACCGGAGCTGGGTTTGTCACATGGGTAGAAGTAGATTGCTCACCTACTATTGATGAAGACTGTGGCATCACCTGTTCTATGAAATCTACATCATGTGTCATTGCCTGAGACATTTCCTCCAACTGTTGAATACGTAATTGTTGCTGAATTATCTGCGTTTCTTGCCTTTGCATTATTTCTTCTTGATTTTTTAGCAACTCCCTTTGCTGGTGGATAAGTTTGTTTTTATGCTCCATGTCCTTTTCCTTGATTTCCTCTTCTTCAATAACTTCTCCTCCTTTACGTTCTGTCATTTTTTGTTTTTTGTTTTCCTTTTCTTTCTCCTCTTCTTCTTCAAATTTTCTTTTCCGTTCTTTTATTATCTCCTCCCGTTCTCTTGTTTCAGTAAGAATATAAGGTAATTCTTTCATTTTTCCAGCCTCTTCTATTTTATCTACCACCAAACCCAGACACTCCAACTTGTATTCTATGTGCTTCTTTTCAGTCCTCATCGAGTCCGAATCTTTAATCATCTCAACAATCCTATTGTCCATTTTCTCTATCTGACGTGACAAACCACTAAGTAGTTTTAGTGCCTGTTCCTTCTCATCTCTCATGTACTCTTCTATTGCAAGTTTTTTTGCCTTGGCAGTGTCATTTAGAAGGATTGGTTCCAGTTTCTTGTACGCAACTTCAGGTGCAATACCAGGAGTAACATTTATTAATTCTGATCCTGGTCTTCGAAAATCTTTTGCAGAGCAACGAGTCGAACTAAAGTGAGTGCTCGATTTAGTAGGTGCCATGTAAGAACCACCATTAGCAATCAACACAATTTCAGGTTCCTTACTATCATGAAACAAATTGATTGGGTTCCGTGAGATTGGAGTGATAATAGATATCGTAACGTTCCACATATCGCCAAATACCGCAGCTACAAGGTCATCACCCCAAACTCGGGAGTGAAACACATTTGAACAGTAAGATTCGTAGGACTCCCCTGTCTCCAACAGTTCCAGTTCAATACATTTGTAGTATTTGTGTGGGTGACGTAACATATAAAGTGCAACCTGACGATTTGCCATCTCAGCAGTATACGAATTGGGATGATGAACAATCTGGTTCAAAATCGAGTTTACTAGGCAGAATCCATCAGGTGTTATCTGAAAGTGTAAATAAAACAATTTTTAATTATTTTTGTCATTTATACAATTGTTGTTAATTTTACATCTTGTTATCATTTATACAAGTTTTTGTAATTTTACATCTTGTTATCATTTATACAATTTTTTGTAATTTTACACCTTGTTATAAATTTTTACAATTGTTAAGTTGAGACTTTTTACTTACAGCAACAGGACTTCTTTTGAGGCCTTGTGCTAGTCTTCTGACATGACTAAAGTCGGCATTCGAACTAAACAAATATTTCCGAGCCTCCATGTCGATCACATCTTTTTCCACTTCAGTGTATAGTGGAAACCCATATAGAGCTCTCTTCTTCATCTCATCATACTCGCAGATCTTTCCATTTGGATCTTTGAAGAAAGGATCCATGGCTGCACGGTAAGCATCGAAATACGATTCGCGTACATCAAAGAAGTGGATGTTAGTTGGTTCTGAAATTAAAAAGTATGAACATAAGTGTTTTGTATTTGTTTAATTATTTTTTAAGTTTTAATTTTCTCTAAAAATTTTACTGCAAAAAATTCTAAGTTTTTTATGCCAAAAAGTCGACGGACCGGGATTCGCCTTAGGGCGAACACTTTTGGGAACTCACAAAGTACCTACACCTCACCTAACAACTTACCACCTGAAAAAGAAAAAATCACCTATTCCTACCTAGACCAAACTAGCTCACTTACTGGGAAAGGCCCACTCCCAAGGAACTACCTGATCAGCCATTCCTGCAAACTGGACAGAGGAATACACAAGCCAAATGTGTACCCTCAACTCCAAATGCAACCAAAAAGGCTGCAAGTGGACTTGCTGCTCAGCCTTGCCAATTTCACAAGACCTGGAATGACCTGGCACAGTGCTCCTTCCCAAGTGAATCAAACTCTAAACTGATCCACTTAAACAGCCCCCCAACAAAGTAATTTTCAATGCAAAGCCAAAATATTAGACCAAGATCCTGGCACAACACAGCCAGAGGCTAATTCCAGCCCAATTAAACCACAGGAATACATTGAGCATTACAGACGGCGTATTACACGGTATTACGCACGACAGATTACACGGATTACACGGATTACAGACGGCAGATTACACGGAATACACGGATTACAGATGACAGATTACATGGAATACACGTATTACCGACGACAGATTACATTGTAATACCGGAATTACAGTTTTACAACAGAATTACATGTATTGCAATGGTTAGAAAAGCATTCCATGGTTCTATCTTCCCTGAGTTGATCCAGTCAAAAATAAATCTGAAAATACTTACTGTTCTTGTCAATCCAGACTTCTTGCATGTCTCTCCTATTCCTATCCAGTCCAGTGGCAGGCATTCTGCTTTTAGGAGGCATCTTGTACAGTAAATCCAATGCTAAAAGGCTCTAACTGAAAATTTGACAAAAATCCAAGATATCTGACACTGTGGGCTCCTTCTTCACTGTAATACAGCATTACAAGCATTATGTGTGACGGGATACATGGAATACACCGGAGATACACGAGATACACACAGAATTACACGAGATACAATGTGTGTATTCCGTGTATCTCCACGTCTGTAATGCAGGTTGTATATCATCGTGCATAATGCTTGGAAAACCTGTATTACTGCTCACTGTGTATCTCTTCAGAAATATTGTATTCCGTGTATCTCATCACGTATTCCGTGTATTCCGTCGTCTGTAATGCTGGTAATACATGGTATTACACACATGTAATCCTGTAATACCTGGAATTTGCTATTTTTAGCATGTAATGCATGTAATACAAAGGATCCAAACTGCTGCACCATGAAGATGCTACTTTCTGTGGTTTTACTGCTTTTTTGGTTTTTTCATGTAGATTCTTGCCCTGAAAACTGTTTTTGTGAGATGTACAAGGCAGAATGCTATATCAGGAATTGTCAGGATCAACTTTTTACAGAAGTTGACACCTTAATAATTCATGGATCATTGTGTGAAAGTCACAGGTTTATTTTAACACTACTTCAGGATGATACTCAAGTAGTACTAAAAGATACACCCTGTGAGGATATTCCTAATTGCAGGTAGTTGCATAAATGTTAACTATTAATGAATATTACTGATGTTTTTAGGGATATTTTTATTTACATTAGATATTTTTTAAAAAATTGTTTTTCCTTACAGAAGTGAATTGAATCCCACAGTTTCCACAGGATGGTTTAGTACAAGTAAAGCTGAACCTAAACCATCACAAGTTCAGAGTCCAAGTACACCTAAACCTAGGAGTGTAACAATCAACTCTGGACTAACACGTACTACACGCAGGGTTACTTCCCCCACAATTTTTCATCAACGCATAAATCCTACAGAGTTGAGTATTCAGACAGTTAATGATGATGATGATGAACAAGTTTCTCTTCCTCCATCGACTACGGCATTGACAATCAGGAAAGAAGTAAAGTAAGTAGTTTTTTCTTTTTTGTATGGGAAATTAAAAAAACTCTAACTCAAACTAAATTGCTAAAGGTAAGTAATTTTTTTTAAAAATAGGATAGAAGATCTAGTCAAGAGAATACATAAAACAATAGCAACGTTGCACACCTTACAAAATGATATTACGGGACTGCTTTATGACATCAAAGAACTAGTGAGGAAATATCAAGGCAATTTAATTGCATTAGTAGTAGGAATATCTATTACAATCTTTAATCAAAACAGAAATAATCCAGGTATGTTTTTTCTAAATTTTTATCAAATTAAAGGTCTACCCTAAAAATTAAATCCAATGATGAATTCAGCACACTGTCAACTTACTTGAAGGAGATTACTGTACATGAAGTTGTAACTCCAGAACCTAATATTCCTAAAGGTATTTCTTATTTTTAAAAATTTCAGACATAGCAAGGTTTTTCAGAGATCGACTATTGCACTAGGAACCTTGTCTACCCTCCTTCTGTTGTGCTGCATGGTTGGTTGTATTTGCTGTGTGAAAAAACGTGCTGAACTTTACATTGCACAACATCCAGAAATGTTTAATGGAAAGTGTAAAAATTCTGATGAAAATATTCCTGCACGTTTTCCTGGAAATGATGCTGAAAGGGGTGAAGTTCGTGACAATGTACAAAATGAAAATGAAATGAGGCAACGTAATGTTGCTGAGCATGGATATGTACCTCCAATTCCAGAAGATCATGTTATGTGGAGAAGTTCAGTTATGTAAACTGTTTCTAACCCAGTTTTTTGTTTTTCCATTAACTGTGTGATTAATACTTGTATACTAACACTTGAATATTTTACTCAGAGTAGATCTCATAATGTAAAGTCACTTGAAGTTACTTTTTTTGTACATATCACTTGAAGTTAGTTTTTGTACATATTTTTTAAAAACTTTCATACTCATTATTTTTATACAGAAACACCTTGGATGTTGTATGGTATTATTGCACTGGCTAGTGGATATGTTTTAGCAATAATAGGATGTGTCATATGTACATGTGTAAGATGTATAAAGTATTTAAAGTTTAAACACAGACAGTTTAGGAATCAGAGAGAAATGAATTTAAACCCTGAACCTTTTGAAATGGACTTAATGAGATAGTTATTTTTAACAGTAAAGTTTTCAGTTTCTAAATTTGAAAAAAATCAATTTCTTGACATATGTGAACACAATTTTAGTTTTTATTTACTTTTCTTAGTTAGGGTAGTGTTTATTCAATATGCAGAACTTTGACTCATTGTGTAAAAAATGTCTTCAGAACAGTGATGTACCTTGTGAGATATGGTTAATTGACTTTTTGATTCAAATTTCATTACACCTTTAATTAAAGTTTACTTCTAAATTTTTTCAAAGAGATACACATCTATTGAAATGTTTGGCATCAATGTCTCATCCCTTTTGTCCACTTGTAGAGTTCATTTCCTTTTGGTTTTTTAATCAATTTATTTGAATAAAACAAATCATGTGAAATTAAATTTTAGCTTCCTTTTATTTAATATCCTCTTAGAAATATTTTCCAATAATAAGTTAAGCACAATTAAATAAAAGTTCAGTCTTAAAACAGATTTCAATCATGTCAGATGAAAATTTAGAAGAGGCTCAAGATAAGTATTTTTATCTAAGTTATGGTCTACTCTACATTTCTTCAAAAACTGACTACATTTCAGTTCACAAATATTTTAACATTTTTATATTTTTTACAGTTTTTGAGGCTTTAGGAGTATCTACAAGCCAATTGGCTGTAGATATGTTGGAAGAGATGACACAAGAATTTGTCACAGAACAGGAGATGACACAGGAATTTGTTATTGAACAGGAGAATGAAAATAAGTTGAATAAGGAAATTGATGATTTATTTGAAGGAGTAGATTTTGGTTCATCACCAATATGTATTCCATCAACTTATCCAGAATCATCACCAATATGTATTCCATCAACTTATCCAGAGGAAAATGTAAGTATAATTTTAAAATAATTTTAAACATTGTTATAATTTTTTAATTCACAGGACATTTTTTGTACAAATTATTTTTTGTACACAAAGTGTTATAAATTAATTTCATTTTACAGGAAAAAAATGGGACAATTTCACCAAACTTGTTTACTGACAGTACCCAAGAAGAAATTAGAGAGGAGAGTTCAGTACATCAGGAACCTCAGGAACCTGTACATCAAGAAATGGAAATAGAAGAAGTACCTGTTCCTATACTACAGCCTTTCAACTGTTCAGAGGAGAAAACACCTGAACAGGAATTACCTCAGGCTGTAATACATCCATTTTCCTGTACAGAAGAGCCAACATCACAAGATATTAATATCATTGCAGTAAGTTTTTTTTAAAAAATTCATCTTTTTGTTTAAATATCCTAATTTATTTTTTCAATCTAACAGATTTGTTACTAAATGTGTTTTATTTTTTAAAAAAGGATGAAATGGATAGTATTGAGGAGGTTCCAATAGCAGATGTAGGTGACACTTATCTCACTGATGAACAGATTAACCTGAAGTATCCTATGGATGTAAGTTCAGCCTTTACATAACCTTGTAACTCTGTAATCCTTGTATGTTTCTATTTTTAGTACACTGTAATGCTAGTAACCCAGAATGTTTACAGGAATGACATCTAGTGAGGAAAACATGTACTAGTTACAAACACATGTATGTACAGTTACAACATGTAACATCTGTAAATTTATTTATTTGTAGGAAAATAAGGAGATGGAAACTGAACCCTATGTTTTGAATATAGATGAAGTGAATCAAGTATTGAATGAAATGTGTAATGAACAAGAAAGACAAGAAATGGATAAATTTATACTGGGAGAAGTACTGATGCACAACACTAGTAAACCTGAGGAGGAAGAGAAGACATCAAGACAAAGTAATCAGGTTTGTTTATACACAAAAAACTGTTCTTAAATTGATTTTTCTAAGATAAAAATTATTAAACAGTATCTCTTCACTGAAGATATTTTTTGTTAAATTACAGAGTATGAAGAGATCAGGAAGAAGATTGCAGCCTTGTACAAACCAGATTGGTAGAGGAGATGGAAATGAGGAACCTACATTTGAAATAGTAAGACCACCTCAAGACAATTTTTTCCAGTTAGAAGTGATTCAGAGTAAAAGTTTTAAACAGTCACATGCTGCAAGGGAAATTACTTACAGGGCAAAATTGAAAAATCCAGTTGATGATGTACCATTGAATAATTTGTTACCACAATTACATGCTTTGTTTGAGACAATTTTGACTGAAACAAAAAGGGATTATGGTGATGCAGGTGTTATAAGACTGTACATTAGTCATCCAAAGTTGGAAAAGTCTATAATCATTCCTCCTACATACCTAGGTTATCTGACCAGCCAGAAAATCTTGGACTATATTGATACAGTGTTGTATAGTGCTGGTGAAATTCCAGCTGATGATGAGTTAGTAATCAATGCTGCAGTAGTTGAATTTATCTCAGGGAGTGGTAGAAAGTCTATCATCAATGTAGATTCAGATCTCATTGCTAAGAGAGCAATAGTCAAAATTCAAAACAATGACAATAGTTGTTTGCCTAGAGCAATAATGGTTGGCTATACTCATATGCAAGCCAAATTGAGCAAGAATGAGGAGACAGTTAAAATGTACAATAGAATGAGGGATCACAGATGCAGTCTTCAGAGAATTGAGTCCACAAAGTTGAGAGAAGCAGTAGGAATTCCTAAGAATAGACCTGGTACCATGGATGATATCTATGTGTATGAAGATTATTTGAAGGTAGGTATTGCTGTTATATCAGCTAGGGCAGGAAATAGAAAGGTTTATCCAGGATCAGACAAATATGAAAACAAGATATACCTTTATCACACAGGACAACCAGGGAAAGGTCATTTTGATACAGTAGTAAAGGTAAATGCTTTACTGTGCAAACAGTACTATTGTGATGTGTGTGATAAAGGATTCAAAAACAGAACTGCTCATAAATGTCAAGTTTGGTGCAATGTTTGTGGGAGAGAAAACTGTCAACAAAAAGGAGATGGGGACACTTGTCCAGACTGTAACAAAGTAGTTAGGTCTAAGGATTGCTTCTTAGCTCATAAGTTGCAGAAAACAGGTGTAGGCAAAATGAAATCTGTAACCTTACCTTCACTGTGTGAACAGTTTTGGACATGTAAAGAGTGTGGAATTAGTCTCAAAAGACATGATAAAGATAGACATGAATGTGGTGAGAAGGAATGTTACAATTGTGGTAAAACATACATGGATAATGAGCAGCATTTGTGCTACATGAGAAGTTTTGCCTCTGACCTGAACCCTGACAAGTTCATCTTTTATGACTTTGAATGCACCCAAGAAAGTGGAAAACATGAACCTAATTTTGTGGTAGCTCATAGTATTTGCAGTTACTGTGAGGAGAACCCTGTTGCAGATAAAGCCACTTGTTACAACTGTGGTTCAAGGTGTATGATGTGTGAGCAATACAATAAAAGTGAAGGGGAATGGGAAAGAAATCCTTGTCAAGGTTGTGGTAAAAGGCAGGTCATTTTCAGTGGTCCTAACACCAAAAATGATTTCTGCAAATGGTTGATAAGCAAGCAGCATACAGATGTTACAGCTATTGCTCACAATGCTAGAGGATATGATTCCTATTTCATCTATGATTACCTGATTGAAAACTCACATGCCCCAGACCCAGTAATATTCAGTGGATCCAAGATTATGTACATGAGAGTTCCTACTGATGGCATGAATATCAGACTGTTAGATTCCCTGAACTTTTTGCCTATGCCTCTTGCTCAACTCCCCAAAAGTTTTGGTTTGGATGAACTGAAAAAAGGATTTTTTCCTCATTTCTACAACATCCCTGAGAACCAGAATGATGTCCTCATACAGTTACCTGATGTCAAATACTATGATCCTGATAGTATGAGTAAAGAGAGAAGAGATGAATTCTTCAAATGGTACAAAGAACATAGAAATGATCTCTTCTGCTTCCAAAAAGAAATGCAAGAATACTGTATCAGTGATGTTGATATTTTACTAAAAGCTTGCTGGAAATTTAGACACTTGCTCAAAACTCAGACAGGTGATGAAACACAAATATTTGACTTGCAAAGAATGATGACCAGAACTATCTATGAACATTCTGTGGACAGTTTTTCCTTTCTCACAATAGCTTCTGTTTGCATGGGGATTTTTAGAGGAAAGTTCCTGACTGAAACTTGGTCTGCACTGATCAGAGAGAAGTGTAAAGATAATTGTAATCATGACAGTGATTGTCAATGTGAATGGTTAGAAGCCAGAAAGGTGAATGCTTCTTCAGAATTAGAAGTATTATGGAATGGTAATTGGTTACCTAGGTCCATGTTGAATGTAGTGAAGGAAAAGTTTGTGAAATCACCCATAGGTTTAATTCCTGTGTATGGGTATGGATGTAAAGACAATCACAGTAAAGAAAGTATAGAATGGCTGGCAATTCTTGAAAACCAGTGGGCCAAGAAAGGGAAACACATTAACATTCAACATGCTAGAAGTCCTACAGGTGAAAAGGTGATTACATGTCAGGGTCTGAACAAACCTGTCAAGTACAAAGTTGATGGTTATTTTGAATATGAAGGGAGGAAGTATGTGTGTGAATATCATGGATGTAATTTCCATGGTTGTATGAAATGCTTTCCACATAGTAGAGAGACAACCATGAATAACAACATTTCTATGGCACAGAGATTGAGAGAAACTCAATTAAAAGAAAAAAGATTAAGAGAGAGTGGATATACTGTAATCAGTAAATGGTCTTGTGACTTTGCAGAAGATAAAAAGCAACCTTCAGTGAGAGAATTTTTAGATTCTCTGAATGTTCAAGATAGCATAAATCTGAGGGATTGTTACTTTGGTGGTAGAACCAATGCCTTGACTCTGTACAAAATGTTCACTGGTGAAGAGAAAGGAAAATATGTAGACTTCACAAGTTTGTATCCTGACATCTTGAAATACAGGAGATTTCCACTAGGACATCCTGAAAAAATTACTAGAGATTTTAAACAGTCTCTGTTGAAACCATGTGAGGGAAACTGTTTCTACTCTCCATGTAAAGGAATTCATTGGGTACTACCTTACTTTGGAGTAATGAAGGTAACTGTGTTACCTCCTACTGATTTATTCCACCCAGTTTTACCATTAAAATGTAATGGTAAATTAAAGTTCCCTCTGTGCTACAAATGTGCATGTAATGAATCTAAAGACATGTGCACATGTTTGGATAGTGAAAGAATGTTCACTCATACATACTGCACACCTGAATTAGAGGTAGCAATCAACATGGGTTACACAATCCTTCAGATTCATGAGGTGTTACACTGGCCTGAAACAGAGATGTATGATCCTGTAAGAAAGGAAGGAGGGTTATTTACTGAATACATCAATACTTTCTTGAAGCTCAAACAAGAATCTAGTGGGTATCCTCAACATGTGAGAACTGATGAAGAAAAAGATTCCTACATTCAAAAGTATTTGGAACATGAGGGGATTCTTTTAGATAAGGATTCAATAGTAAAAAATCCTGGACTGAGAAGTCTGTCAAAACTTGCACTCAATTCCTTCTATGGAAAATTTGGGCAAAGGACAAACATGAAGAAAACAGTTTTCATCAAAGACATTGAAAGACTGATGAGACATTTGACAGATCCTAGTAAATTACTAGTAGATTTTCACATCATGACAGAAGATGTAATACAGGTTGAATACAAACATTCACCAGATTTTGAATGTCAGTCCTTGAACACAAATGTGACAATTGCTGCTTTCTGTACATCATGGGCTAGATTGAAATTATGGTCAGTGATGCAGAAGTTAGGTGAGAGAGTTCTCTATCATGACACAGATTCTATTATTTTTTCTGTAAAGGAAGGAGAATACAACCCTCCCTTAGGTGAATACTTGGGGCAACTTACTGATGAATTGACTTGTAAAGAGTTGGATTGCAAAAGTTCTGATTGCTCAGGTCATTGGATAGAGGAATTTGTGAGCTGTGGTCCTAAGAATTACTCTTTCAGGGTAAATACAGGAGAAATCATATGCAAAGTTAGAGGATTTTCTCTAAATTACAAATCTTCCTTGATTCTAAACTTCCACAGTATGAAGGAAGCTTTAGTAGCATGGAAAGGGAATGCACCAAAAGAATTAATAACAGTAAAAACTGAGATTGTGAGAGATAAATACAAGCCAAAGGTTTTCAACAGAGTTATCTCTAAACACTATGGTGTAGTGTATGACAAAAGGAAAGTTTTACCTGATTTTACAACAATTCCATTTGGTTACAGAAAATAAGTTTGTAACACTCTGCATCACTATATTCAGTGTTTGAATGTTAGAAAATTACATGTTGTTTGTTAGTGTACAGATATATGTATTTTGTAATTAGTACATGGTTTCTTCACTAGATGTCATTACTGTCAAATTTCTGTATTACAAGTATTACAATGTGCTAAAAATAGAAACTGTCAGGTATTACAGGATTACATTTGTGTAATACCAGCATTACAGGAGAGGAATTACAGGCATTACAGGCACTGCATTACAAGCATTACAGGCACTGCGTTACAAGCATTACAGGCACTGGAATACAAGCATTACAGAGATACAGTGTACTAAAAATAGAAACATACAGAGTTACAGGTTATAGAGTAAAAAATTCTCTTGATAAAAGTCTAAAGTTATATTTTTATGTTGTGTATATTAATAAATATGTTGTGCATATTAATAAATAAGTAATTTGTAAACAATTTTGGTGTTTTTTTGACTAATTTTAAGAATATAAAAAGTGACAATTAGTTGGGGATTTCCCTAGTGGGAGGGGCTTAATACTTGGGTTACAGTATTACACTCTTCATTTGAACTTTGGTCTTTGAAGAGAAAACATGTACAACTTAACACATGATGCTCACAACTACACAGAACCTAAACTGCCAAATAATCCTATTAAATATTTGGAGGAATATAACAGGAGTGTTGGAAAACTTATAATGTTGATGTCACCTTTACTTCTTTTAACAGTTTGGGTAAATATATATTTAGTTCTTAAAATAATTTTATATTTGTCTAAAATATATTACAAATGTACAGATAAGAAGGATAGTGCTGTATGTTCAGGAGAATTTAAATGTAAAGAAAGATGTGAAAACTGTACTGGTAAAATATTTTTGAAGACTTACACATAGGATATTGTATTTTTGTGGAGAAATAAAGATACTGTTTATGGTTTCTTGTGAACAGTAGAGTTTTTACACATAGTTTTCTCTACTTTCCAAGACATTATATTCAGTATTTTAACAAACATCACAGACATTGGAGGTGGAAAATAAGTTACTGTTAATGATATCTTGTAATAGGTAGAGTTTAATATTTTATATCTCTACTTTTCAAGATAACATGGTCAGTAATTTTGGAATTGCAAGATGTTTGAAGTTCAAAAGAAAAGAATGTGTATTGTTCACTGACAGGTCACTTTGGAGAGCATCTTTAAATTCAAAAGAAAAGGATGTGCATTGTTCATTTTAAGGGTCACTATGGAGGAACATGAATGGATAATTTATTTATGTATTGCTCACAATAGGTTTACTATGGAGGAATTAATTAATTATTTTTAGGGTCACTATGGAGGAATAAATTAAATATTTTAGGGTCACTATGGAGGAATAAATTAAATATTCATGTGACCTAACAGTCAAGGGTTCTGATTGGTTGTCAGGATTTCCTGAGAGCCAATCAGAATCTCCTCCATAAGTTTTGACCATTTTTGGCATAATTATGATTCTTTTGTTCAGACGCACTCATGTGAAAATTTCTTTTGTTTGGGCTCACTATGGTGGAGGATTTGTTACGTAAGGTGTTACGTAACAAACTCCTCTGCCATAGTGGCCCTATATTCTCTACTATAAAGATGACACTGACAATAATAGACAATTCATTATCACACTGCTCACTTTGATATTCGTTAAATTAGCCAAAAAGTAGCCCATGTAAATACTATATTTAGGGGAAATTACCACATGAGGAAAACGTAAACGTGTTGGTATTTTTTCATTGTACTGGATCGTACTTGATAAACCCAGCTTTCAGGATTAAAATGATGAACATTACCTATCGGGGCAAATTAC
>JAOBRG010344536.1:0-14129 GCA_027574985.1 Umimayanthus nakama | reverse complement strand
GGGAGGGGGTGGTGGTGGTGGTGTGTGTGTGTGTGTGAGTGACTGAGTTAGTAATTGAGCAGTAATACTAAATTGGCAATAAAAACACTTCATTCAATGTCCCGTACTTTCCTTAAAAAGGAAATGGTCGTTTGCAGTAAACACAATAACAGTTTTCAAAACGAAAGACATGATATTGAGTGAAGTCAGCAAACGGAAATCGATCTGTTGCGTGTATTTCGTTTATACTAAAGAAAAAAAAATCAGCACTTTTAGCAGGTGAGCAGAGAGTTAGCCGCAAAACAAGTTCACAAGTGAACAAGCCAATACGCAACAAAGCAAGGAAAAACTGAATTAATGTAAACAAGCGAGTAAACAAACAAGTTCGACCTCCCCTCCTCCCCAAGGGATAAATGGCTGTCCTTACCATGAAAACGTCAAACTCATCCAGGCATCTGAACGGTGATTCCATAGCCTCCCACATGCAGGCGACAAATGCCACCGTTGTAAAGGATCTCTCCCCTCCAGACAGCGTCCGTGTGTCCACAGTTCCCTGGGATCTCCCCGGCCTCCGTCCAGCTTTTTCTGGGTTGACGTTCACCTGAAAACCAACCCCTGGATTAGCATTCCTTCATATGGCTACTCTTACAGGGTTCGTACGACTTCAGAAATACAAAAACCCAGGATTTTCCAGGGCTGTTTTCGTATTTCCAAGAGCTTGTCCAGGGCCATTTATACCCTGGGTGACAATAACATTCACAACGAACTGTTTAAAAAATGTTTAAAAGATAGTTTAGTCACTGTAGAGCACTAATGTACTCCAAAGTGTATCGTTTTGATACTAAACAATGGTTTCTAACATAAAATAAAGTTTTGAAATGGTAGGAAAAACTACAACATCGACTGTTATTTGTACTGAAATCAACAAAATGCACCTTTAATAAAGTTCCGTGAAATTTTCCAGGGCTTAAACAAAAAATTGCCAAAACTTAACGCTCTTGGCTCCGACATTCGAGATTCTTTAAGATTCTTCGTTTACAAAATCAACTGAACGAAAACGACCAAGGGGTGTCAATAAACTTTAAAGCAACAGCTAGGACTTAAATCACACGCCCTTATCGTAGTTAACTATTCGAAGGGTTACAGTTTTACAATCCTCGCCTTACAAGGCAACCGGAATTAACATCATCTGTTAAAAATAAGTATAAAGAATCTTGGAAAGAAAAATCGAATCGTCTTCAAAGTAGGATTTTATAAAACAACATATTGGCCTAGGGAAAAATTTGGACGGCCATTCGAACAAGGGCACAATAATAAACCTGAACCAGCAATCATCCTTTTCTTGTTGAAACTGAAAGGTACTCTAGACCTAAAATACTACAGGAAACAGAATCTGTGAGCTTCGCCATCTAAACGAAGTTAAAGACGAAAATCTTTTTCTTTTCTTTTTTTCACAGTACAAAACTTTTCAGAGACGTGATTATGGCGGGTAGAGTGAAAAAAAATAAACACAGTTCATGAAGACAAGGATTAACCATATCTTGCCAGCCGTAACACTTTCCATGCTCCCTACCAAACAACCAGACACTCCGCCGTCGTAACAATTAAACTATAGTTTATAAATCTGTTTGTGTTCGATTGTGTGGTTCATAATTCAGCTCACCTTCAAGGTGACAGTCTCTCGGTCATGATCGAGCAAAAGGCTTCCAGCATAACCTCTCTTGCTTAGGAGCATGATAAAATGCAGCCGGGCCCTTGTCGATAAGAACTGCCTGTACCTCTTGAACTCCTGAGCCCTAGTTTTTAGAGCTTGACTAATCTTCTGTAGTGACAAAAAAAGAAACATATTATTTATTTGCCTCTTATAAACGGAGATATTTTATGAAAGGTGGTTTTTAAGAAACTGAAGAAGTCAAAATGGCCACTGAATTAAGAAAACTTTGCTGGTGTAACTGACGGTTTCGAAACAGTTTGTTTGAAACTGCGGTGCCCATGTAGTACTCCACACATAACGCCCTAAAGCGTGTTCACATTAAACGTTCGAGCCTTAACTAACTGTTATTTCTCTTTTCGAGAAATAAGCGAGAAATCTCCAAACAGAACAATTACATATCAGACCACAGGCGGTAGGAAAACGCTAGTTACGAGTATTACAAGTTTAGCAGAAATAAAAGAAAATCCAAACCTTTGAGGACGTGTGCTGCACCTATTTGTATCCATTCCTTTCTTTAAAGTTTGTTATGACGTAATCAATAAACAGGACCGCGCGGTGCGTTTGCGTAATGGACCTAGTTTACGCGGCCACAAACGGAGAAATGGGGCTAGACTGAAAAGAAAATGGCAGTTCGATTTTGAATTAATGAGGGAAAGTTCATTAAAAAACCTCAAATCGCGGCTTGCAGATGGGGTTTATATGGCAAATGCGACTTCGTGAATACAAATCAGCACACGTCGACAAAGGTTTCGACTATTTTATTTCAACTAAACTCCCAATACTTGTAAACAGTGTTCCCACCGCCTGTGATCGTACCAAGAGGAAGCTGTCTGCGGATATGGTATGGGGAGGAGATCCCACAACTGAGGCTAGACACCTACGCGACGGACCTTTTAACTTTTTGGTAGGTAAGGGGGGAGGGGGGGGGGGCGCCCTGGAAGAGTTTGGTTAATCCGGACTCAGAAGAAACTAACGTGCTATCATAAAACTCACCGCACAGAAACGCTTCACGTTCTTTAAGTGGGATCTCATAATTTGATATTGTTCAAGTGCTTTGTGGTATTCTTTGGTAATTTCCTCTTGATTTCCTCTGCAAAACACCATAAAGCAATTCAATATGACATAAGTACAAACTTGTTGAGACCTATGAACTAGAAAAAGCACAATCGCAACAAACTATAAAAGTGTTAATTGCTTCAACTGCTTTATGAGCCGTTCAGCTTTGTGGCCTGGGGTCCAATTGTACAAAGAGTGGATAACTTTATCAAGCAGATAAACTTCCTATCTAGTGGATAAAATTTGTTCTTTTTCTAATCAAATTTGAGAGGGCGCTAATTTTATCCTCTGGATAGGGATTTATCCGCTTGATAAAGTTATCCACAACCAGTATAACCGGGCCCAGCATCCCGTTTTCTTCACGCAGTTGCAAACGTTCAGTAAGTAGAAGTTCTCATCTAAAATCCAGTTCTATCGCAAGCCAGTGGGAGTATTGGTTTTAAAAACGACTTTAACTTCAGTTTAATTTTCAGTGATGTTGGACTAAGGCGAGTTATCGATTGGCATGACGCGCAAAGAATCCCGGACAACTGATCCGGTTCTTTAAAATTTTTCCACCATGCCAAGTTCCTAAGCGTCCCCCCTGGTGCAATAATTGTTGTGTTATGTGCTTCTGTTGTTTCACCATGTTCACACTGGAAGTTTTTTGTCACTGTGTTTGAGCCTATTTACGGTTCAAACTGTGCACCAGCATATGGTTTCTCGAAAGTCTAACAGTGCAACAGACTTATGAGTGTCTGAAATAAGCTTCCCGTAACATACACTTCGATGGGGGGAGGTGAGGGGAGGTAAGGGGCTCCTATTTGCACAAAGTTACAACTTTTTTACCTCTATACTTCAAACTAGTTGTCTACAGTAGCGCTTTTGGTGAAAGTTTCTCTCGGTAGAAGGAAAAATATCTTAAATTTCTTATATTCCAAGCACTAAGGAAAACGGAGATTTCGCATTGCAAACGTTAGAGCATACGAGCCGGCGTTCGTCCATTAAATACTAACTCCCGAAAAAAATTTTTATCTTATTTTTATTTCCTGTTGTTCCATGTTCGTTAATCGTTTATCACTGTTTTAGGAAGCTATGAGACATTTCCTAATAAGTGGTGGAGACTGAACCAGTGGTATTAAAGATTAACAATAGACACTACCGTCAAGGTCTCTTTGATAAGGAATTATTGTTGTGTATATGGTCAAAAAATGGCTCCGTACACCGCCCACCTTGCTTCTTCTCGATTTAGCTGCTCTTCTTTCTTCAAAATTTCCGTCTCAATATCTTTGGCTTTTCGGCTAGTTTCGACTCTTTCAGCACAATAGCTCGCAGCATCCTGTGCAGTCATCTACAAATAAAATTATTTTTATAGTTACTGCGATTGATAGCAAGATTTCCCGTTGTTTTACTTTTGCGATCTTGTGGAACTTTTAAAATTGAATTGCAAGCTTGACGGGACTCATTTTAACCCTATTCAGACTGGGCTTTTTGGGCCTTCCCTGGACTTTGGGGGGGGGGCATATTTTGAAGTTGTCTGGCAAACGTCCCCCACCCAGTCTGAATAGGGTTAAGTATTGTTCAAAGAAACAGCACTAAATGAATTTTGAGAAATACATGATGTCAAAAGAAGCGTAAAACCTGACTCTACGGACGCTTGCTGACACCTCTCACGATTTACAGGGCTGTAAATGTCTATAGTTTGAGACACGACACTCCAAAAGGAGTAGCGGGATGAAAGACGAACACATTTCTCGAGCAGCCGTATTGTAAAGTTTTTGTAAAATAAGATTGAAATAATCAGTTGTCTTCATGGTAAGGCAAAGACAAGTTTCCTTAAGATCACTTACGATCACCGGATTGCTGAAAATACTGCCAGTGGTCGTCAGCGATTGTATCTAAACACTTTCTAGCGGTAGGGCGATCGTGAGCGATCCTGCGCTTCAATGATTCCAACGATCCGGCGATCATGAGCAATCATATGAAGCTGGGTCTTAGATTATACGAAACTAGACTTTAGTATCTGATATTAACACTACGTTTGCCATCCGTACATTAGTTAACTGTTGCACAAAGTGAAGTGTTTGCCAGTAATTTTTCACCAATGAAGCCGTTTGTTACGATCGTTTTTTCCTAGCATGTTAAGAACTGATACAAACACCAATCGTTCCAAAGTTCTTAGTTACATTTTGATATATGCCACTATATGTAATAAAACATAACAGTTCTTTTTTAATTGTTCTAAATATGTAATGCAATAGCAATGGTTTTTTCAAACCTTTTACACCAGCAGCAAAAACCGAATCAACGACAGGTGCTAAGAGGAATAACTACGGTTTGACTATTGCAACAGTTTGTATCAACGCCTTTCGGCTTACAAAATAGCCAGGCTGCAAAGAGTTCAAAATGCTGCTACAAGAATTGCAAATAATCTTACTGTTCCTAATATTCCTTTTATTACTGGCCACTCTCACAACCAGAGTTACTCACAGTCAAGGAACGTCATCGTACAACTTGAGATCAAACACAGCAAGGTACACTGTAGTTACTACACTACTATACTGTCGCTGCCGCTAATTTCCCTTTCGTAAACGGTCGTTGCCATTTGGAACAGTCGTTGCCATTTCCATCAATAGTCGATGCCGTTTGTAATATGTATACAGTAAAAAGAGTGTGAATGGCACTGAGTCAAGTTGTTGGCGTAGTGGTAGTGTTTAAAACTAGAATGCTAGCGATCACGGGTTCGAAACACGGTAATTCTTTTTTTTCCTTTTAACTTTTGATTTCTTTTTTTCTTTTTAGTTTCCTCTTTTGAAATTAGTGTTGGTTTGGATTAAGGTCAGGGTCAGGGTTAGTATTAGTTGTTTTTGATATTCCGTTATCAAGACGTTGTCATCTTCATGAAAACGACAATACACTATTGTTCGAAATGGCAACGACTGTTCCAAATGGCAACGACCGTTTACGAAAGGGAAAACTGCGTCGCTGCCCTGATCCTTATTTTTCACAAACAACTGACCATTCAACATTGTATCCCATCCACGTTCCATTCACATTCCATTCCACATTCCATTCTATAACAATGAGTGCTCACCTCTGTTTCTTTCAGTTTTTTACTGTAGTTTTCTTCCTCATCTTTTATATGCTTTAACAGCTCGTCCCGTCTCTTTTTGTATCTCTCTTTCTTTTCCCTTTCAGCAAGAATTTGAATGTGTTTATCGTCCAGCTGGGCCTTAAAGATAAACACAAGAAACTATGTATTGTAGGAGACTTCTGTAATAAGAAAACCAGCAAAAAAACGTATATTTCTTATACCTTATAGTTAATAATTAAATTGGTAGGAATAATACCGCTTTGGTATTATATTAGTGTTGTTTTATTATTATTATAACCATAGTTATATTGCAATTAACATTATTAATTTTTTTATTCTTATTCTTATTACCACTAAATGCAAAACAGGAAGAAAAACGGTGGCTTCAAAATTAATTATGTCACTATTCGTGTTAAAAACGACCAGATATGACAAAATTGGTAAATGAATGGTACGTGGTCTCTTGCTTTGTTTTTAAAGATATATTTAAAGGGCCAGTTTGGTCAATTCAAACATCTGTATGTGGCACATCAGACCCCGTCCACACTATACCCTTTTCAAACGAAAACGGTCATGTTTTGCTTTGTTTTCAAAACGATTCGCGTCCATACCAATCGTTTTCCTATCGTTTTCGCCCGTCCACACTACAACGCGTATCCGTATTGAAAACGCTCTTAAACCTTATATTCTCTTAAAACTCTCTCCCGGTTCTTTCTCCATTAGTTTGCTCGCGACAAAATAAAGTTGTCCCACTACGCTGAAATTCGTCCTGGTCTTATCAAGAACCACTTCGGTTTTGACGAGCTTCGAACGAGATCGTTTTTTAAATTTGTGCCGCTGCCCAAAGAAGATAAGAAGCTTTCTGATATTGTGTTCTCTTCTTGAAAAATCAAAAAACTGTATCAACAAGGTTAAATGAGCTTCCAAGAGCGTCGAAAGACTAAAACTCACAGCGAACCGAACGAGAAGCCGTCTGAAAGCGTCTGTCCGCTATCTTGTATACCCACGGTTGAGTGGTTTACGGCCTAGTAGTGTTGTTGTGGTGACGTTATCGTTTTCAGATAGCATCGTCTTCGCCGCCCACACTTGGAAAACAGCGCTTTCAAACAGTACTGTTTTCAAAGTGTTCCACTCTAGACAGCGTTTTCGAATTGTTTCGTTTTCACACATTGTTTTCGGCGTTGTAATTTGGACGGTAGCCGTTTTTGTTTGAAACGGGTGTGGGGTGGACGGGGTCTCGCTCTCAGCTTGAAGCCACTTAATACGAGGGCGTTAAGAACCAATAATTCAGCTAACACAATAAATAAGAAAGTCGCAGAATGATGGCTACTACAGAAAACAGTTCGTAGAAAATACCCAATCACCGATGTGTTTGGTAACACTCGACGATGAACTTACAGTAAAATGCAATAGAAAAAGCTATCCATACCCTTAGTGGTTCAGTTCTCTCGATCAACGAGTTTGCTTTCTGCTGATGTGTCGACTTTTCCTTCTGTTTCTCCTCGTAACTGAGTTTCGCCTCTGAATACTCATTCTCTGCATCCTGACTCTGAGTAAAGTAATGTCCATTTAGCTAACACAAACAGTGCTAAAGAAAACACTGCAAATATCAGGCTTGTAAAGCTTAGTATATCATCAATCAAAACGACAAGCGTTGCTTTTCTAATTTCACTTCAACAACAACAACAACAACAATTTATTTAGTCCTCGTTAGTCAGAGTTCAAAAACGGCAAGGAAAATTCACACAGCACAATGTAAATTCTCCCACATAAACCTTTTTGTGTTTAGTTGTAGTGTTTTTGTTATACTTAAAAGGATATACAGCAGACCACAATACTTGTCTAACTGGTTTTCCACTAAAACATCATATCTTCTGTTGGAAATCTATCTAAACAGTGCGAGTCTTGAATGTATTTCGGCCAATTCAAAAAAACCCAAGCATTCTTTCAAATAGCAGTCATTTGTGGCCGTTTTTCCTAGTTCACGTGCGAGAGTTTTAGAATCTTATCAAGTGATCATTTCAGTCACGATAACGCATAACCAGATTATAACAACCGGTCACACGCCCTGTGTTTTTGTTGAAAAGTAACAAAATAGTAACATTTATCTCAGCTAAACTGGCACTGTTCTAAGCAAACAAAGATTTTAGACAAAAAATTTAACATACCTCTTGTGTCAGTCTTTCAATCTGCAGCGTACACTGTTGCAGGTCTGATTCCTAACATGAGAGAAAACCCAATGTAATGGAACTAGATCAGTTTTAAATCAATACAAACTCCACGGATCTTGAGATCTACAGCCTCCGGTAATGCACAAAAAGTGCTCAAGCGTTTGCTCTACTTGTTCCCAACTTAATGAGTATTTCTCAGTTTTTATATGTTTTCCATTTATTCATTCCTGGTCGATATTTCCTTATTGCAACGTTTAATAAAAAGGCATGCACTTTTCGTTGAGATCAAGTTCTTTCATTTGCAGATGGTTATGTGCCGGCTGTGTGAAAAACTTTTTTGTGTGTCAGCCCAAATCGTAAAGCATTGACCAGACTAAAAAAACTCTCTTTTCTAACTGTTTTCATCGAGAACTATATAAATGAAATAGTCTTGTCTGTCGGAATTATTGTTAATCAATATTCCGGTGTGAAGATATTGTTGGTTTTGTACATGTCAATGTAAGGTTTCTTACCAGTTCAGAAATGTCTGGAGGTTCGTCTTCTTCTAAATTCTCAAGTTCCTTGACTTCCTGAAGACAAATTATACAAAGCTGACAATACGCAACCCCAGTGTAATGCAGCTGTTTAACATAGTGTTTGACTGTTACTAGCTTTCTTTCAATATTCTTCCAATTCAAACTTCAGCGCTACATTGCATTATACGTGCACTAGTCACTAGTTTACATCAATTTAAGTTGACTGGTTTTCCCCAAACATTTAGGATGAAGCACCAACTGACTAGTTGTATTCAGAATAATAAGGACAAAATTCCCAAGCTAATTTTCTTGTAACTTTTACTTAACTTAAAAGTTCAACTCTCTTTATCCACCCATAAAAACTCAGTTACAAATGAAAATAGAAAAAGCAACGCGTGAAAAGGGTACTGGCTTCCTGTAATAATCATCAATGGCTCAAGGATCAGGAAGCTAGACTTTTCAGAAATTATAAAAACAATTGTTGTTGTTGTTCTTCAATGAATGATGACTTTATTTACATGAAAGTGTCAATCACATATTACAGCTGTGTTGTCAATGTTGTTAAATGACACCGAGCTAGGTGTGCTTACGTGCACCCGTTACACACTTGTTTGTAAGTGTCCAGATTCAAGAAAGGCACTAGAATGTTCCCAAGGTGATGAAAATAAGTAAAATATACTGTTAGCAGAAACGGCTGTAACAACTTGTGTGATGTATTAAATCATGTGTTAGTGTTAGCTATTCTGTTTGGGTGATGCTCGATATACCAAGCGAGGTGCCGTTGTTCACTGTTTTTAAGTGACAGTACATTGTTGCGTTCTTTGTGACGCAACTCAGGGCTCATTGTCACTTGGTACATCGAACATAACCCGTTTTTTTGTCTAGTTGAATCATTTTGATGAATAACCTTCAAAAAATGCAAAGATAAAAGTATATAGTCGTTGTTCCGTCTAATCAACGAGCCGCTTGAGTCATAGTATCTTCCTGTTAACACAGACAAACGAAAACTCGCATCGACTTACTGCTTGCAGTCTGGTTATCTGGGGTCGTAGTGTCTGACGTTGTTGTGAAAACCGCTGGTGTGCTAACTAAAGCAGAAATAGTAAAGATTTAACTTCAGCTGACGCCACACTCTGCAGTCAAAGTTTTCATAATTGCAAAAACTGCATAGAATTGGTTTATTGCATACTAGCGCAAAACTACGCAGTAATGGTGAGCCAATCTACTGCTTAACCCCCCTTTATTTCGCCAAACGCCGAATTAGCAAGTCGGTCTTGTCAGTGGACGTTTTGACCTTCGAGCTGGTTTAAACTGCTTTTAATTGTGCCACCCTGTTACACTGACTTGTATTAATGTGAGACGTGATTGTTTGTGCAAATCCAACAATGAAGAACTTGCATCCCTTTCTGTTCCGATTTGATCTCGTTCAAAAAGTCCACGCAAGTTGGGTCAAACCCATGCACGGCGGTAGCCTAACCAAGAGCGTGTTCAATATAAGTTACAAACATTCACTGATTATAGCACTGACTTGCTTCTTGCTTTAAATAAAGCATGAAGATACTGTGTTCATAAAGTTACCAAAGTCTTGAGTGTTACATGTTCACTAGCTTTATTGAATGGTCAAAGGTGCGCGCAAACATTTTTCCCGCCAAAACTCTTCAAATTCTCGCGCCAATTTTTGCAAGAATTACAGTACACAGCTGTTAACCATATCCAGACTGGGGGGGTGAATCAGCCTGTTTCCAGAAGAAAAGTTTTGTTTTTTTGAATAGTTGTTCATCCAACCATTGACACATCTACAACTATCACGGCTATCACCACTGTTGATACTGGGTACTGAATCACAATATCAAAGATATATTTTGAAAATGGAACCATTTCTTACAGTTTTGCATTAACCTTGATCAAACTACTTAAAACAAAGCACCAACGTAGTTGTTACCTGTTTCTCACTGACACTCCCCTCCAGCCGTGTCTGTTGAGCCTTCAGCTCAGCTTCTCTCGTCATCATGTTAGTGAGATCACTCCGCAACTTCCTGAAACACAAAGAAACAAACAATGCCATAGTTACTGCATTGCCTCCAGGCCGGAGAAAGTCAAACTTGGAATAACCAGTACAAGAAACTGGAAGCATTCCGCCTGCAACAATGGGCTTCTGTATATAAATCTACCATTTCCAACTGGATAGGTCATAACTGCTTTCGGTTGAAAACGACCAACATATCGAGGAATGTCAAGCTGTATTTACCCACCCCAAATCTCCCTGGTGTTTCCTCCCGCGAAAAAGGAGGCTTCCAAAAGAAGCAAAACCTGCAAAAGGCAGGCACGTTTTAAAGTACCAAATCTTGTGCAAAGTAAAATGAAATTAAATGAAGTAAAAAGGGGTTTAGCAACTAAAGTGAAGCTAAATGAACTGAAGCAGGGTGAGTAAAGTGGCGTAGATAGGAGTGACATCAAGAGAAGAGACGTAGTGAGTTAAAAGAAGTGAAGCAGAACGAAGCAAGGCAAGTGGATTAGTTTAATCTATTTGGGTCGTCCCAGATTTATATACGAATACAACAATTGGCATAAAAAGATAGAGAAAAGAAAACATAAATGAGGTGTGACAAGTATAAAGTAACAGGACATGGTCCCAATCGATAACCTACCCTTCTAACCAAATAAACAATCAAAACGTACATATTTAGAAGTAGCACATAAGGACATTCAGACAGTTTACTTTGGTTGCTGATAGGCTGAAAGTTTGCTAAAGTAGGGTGAGGTTGGGCGGGGCAAGGTGAAAAGGGATGGAGTGGAGTAAAGTTAAGCCTGAAAAAATAAAGTGAAATAAGTTGAGGAGGCGAGGTGAGGTACAGTGCCGTGCAGTTCAACGAGGTGAAGTGAGGTGAGGAAGAGACAAAGGTGATTAGTCTGACCGAGATCCGATGGTAAGCGAAGCGAAGGTTAAGTGAAACGACGTGATGTACACCATCCCCAATCCCTTTCCCGCGCATCTATCTAAACAAGATGCCCATACCTTATCTCCTCGGCTGGGTTTCCCTTCAAGTAGTGCCTCAAGTAGCTCAGATTCTTGCTGTAGGACCGGTTAGCCCGTCCAGCATAGACCTGCTCGCCATCTAACGTGAAACCCTGAAATCATCATTCGATTAGCTCACTGAAAACTCAATTTCAAAACAAAAAACTACTAAGTCACCAACTGAAGATATTATGAAAATTGCTATTATTGTTGACAATATGAAAACTACTATTATTGTGCTCGTTTACTGTCTAAGACCAGGTCAAAGTGATATTATTCATCTAAACGAGGAACCCCGGGCCAAAACCTAACGATATCATAAACAAGAGTTTTAGTATAACCGTTTAGCAATCGCCAATTTTATATTGTTAACAACTCTACATTTTGAAAACCTTCATTTAGGGTCAAAGTGATTTCTATCCATCTAAAAGAGGAACTTAGTCCCCCGGGCAAGGATCCAACAATATCATGATCGAGGATTTCGTTTGTAAACTGATCTGGAATATATAGATTCTTGATGAATTCTTTCCTCACGCTGCAAGAGAAAAGAAAAAAGACCACCATAGCTATTGAGTCTATAATCAAAAATGGTTTTTCTAACTTATGCTACGCTGAGATATCTACTAAAGGTTTTTAGATCAAGCATTTTTAAGCCCCCCTAGGCATAATTAAAAATTATTTCGGTTTGTTTTAGTTTTAACATTTTTGCCATCCCACAAAAACAGGAATAGTTCTCAACATATTTGATATCTCTAGGAGTGAGCCAAAGATGTATAACAACTGTGATGCTAGTAAGCTTTTTATCACTGCTACTTTATCTACAGTGGTCGTCTTCGGTGAGACCAGTCAATTTTATATTTCTGACACTTTCTCCAAATGCTCCACAAAATTCAGTAATGAAGTATTTTCGCATCACTCTTCTTGGTCGGCGGACCTGTTCACAGGCTAATATTTTGCAACTTTTAAACCTAAAGTTAAAAAAACATTGTTGTTGTTCAATGAATGACTTTGTTCACATTAAAGTCGTTAAAACCTAATTTAAAAAAGGTTGTCTTCTGATTTGTTGCATTGTGCATTGCGCCTTGTTGCATACACAGACCCTAATGCACCATGGACGTATCGTATTTTTAAATAGCATTGCAGTTGCCTAAATGAAACAGCGACATTCGTGTATTAGTCCCGGAAGCAATGTGGAGAACGAATGTCGTTGTATCATAGTAGACACCTACAATGCTACCAAAGCTTCCTTACAATCATGGTGCATTGCGGTCTTGGTATGCAACAATGGACAATGCAAAAAAATCAGAAAACAACATTTTTTAAATTAGGTGTATATAAGCTGTGTTGCCGTCATTAAATGGCAGTTAGAATAACTTGTAAAAAGCTACAAAAGGTCGCCTGCTACCGCAGATGTGCTTTTTTCCGGTAAAACAAACAAGTTGCTGCGTTGATTTTCTCACCTGCAGAGCATTCTTGGGAGGACTGTCCCACATCACATTTCGAGCCTCTCGACCAGTCTCAAAAAGTAGCATGCTTTCCACTCGCCCCTGTCGAAGTGTACAAAGGTAGCAACGAATTACAGCGTAACAACGATCGTTGGAATGGAGATTGTTTTGAATATATTTGGTTTTTCATGGTTTTTGTTGTCAGTGCTTTGGAGATAAATGTTGAGATAGCATAAACCTGCCAGCTTGCCAACTGTCTATTGCACGCCCAAATGATATCTTGACAATCTCAGAACTACAGCATAGGTTGTAAGAGTAAAATTTCACGTCACTTCCGTTAATTCGAATACTAACAGATTTTAAACACAACGGTTCGTGAAACTGCTCACTATGTTCCACATAAGCTGTACCTAACGCCTTAGACAATAAAAAACTTGGGCATCATCCAGTTTTGCATTTCAGTTGAAAAGGTACGGAAAGAAAAGTCGGTATCAACACTAAAACAGGGGGCAGAGAAGTTTCTTTTAAGGGTGTATAAAGACTTTTGGGAATGACTGTAACTCTTAAACAGCAGTTGACAATATTATCATAAATTAGCACAGTATTACATATTTCTCACATTTCAAATAAAACTTTTGAATTTCATTACACCCATTTCACTCCAACAACCTAAAGATTGCTGTTGAAAACTGAAACGTTTGCCATATGTGTAGTGTGATATTGAGTGTATGTAAAGTTATTATTGATATTAAATTGTTAATTATTACGTAAGTATGTACAGAAATAATGGGAATAAAGTTGTTGATGTTGTTGCAGCTACTGAATCTGCTTCTTATACGGAAAGAAGAAGATATCGCATGACTTAAGTTTAGCTTATATGGAAGTAAAGGTGTAAAAACAAAACAAAAACACATCGTAGTAACAAAAAAAATGAGCAGAAAGGATTTGCAGATGGCAGACTTAAACCACTCGGGTCCATGTGACATGTCGCGTGGATACACACACGCCAATTGTATACAGCTGTTTCAAAAAAGATTGTCATAGTAGTCGATACTGGAACCAAAAGGAACTTTGGGTAGAGTCATAAATACCTCTTATTAGCCGAGTGCGAGGTCCGTACGGCAAGTTATGGACCGAGTTTTTTCCTTCCTTTTATGGCC
>JAOBRG010344525.1:0-14131 GCA_027574985.1 Umimayanthus nakama | reverse complement strand
TGCGTCTATCGAGATTTAGATGCACGCTCGCGCCATACAAAAAGCGCGCGAAAAATTGCCAGCTATGTTCTAATATTTTTTTGTCTTTTCGGTTGGATTAGAGAGTAGTGTGTGTTTTGTTTAATGTGCAACCAGTCATCACAACTTTTCTTCTTAATCTTCCTCTTCGATTTTCTTTGGCTGTATTCTACAGAATCAAATTGCAAACGATATTTACGTTTTTGTCTTGTTGACAGAATGATTTGGAACCATGGCTGTCAAACGAACCGGATTTAACAGCTATACTTGCAGTAAGGAAGGAGTTAAAATCACTCAAGTCCAAGTTGAGACATCTTCTAGCAGACAGGGCAGACTTGATGGAGGTACATTTCCAGGTTGACTTTCATTTTGGAAACATGTTCTGTATTAGTTTTGGAACGGTTTGGAATTTTTATCACTTAAATCCTTTTTTTTTATCAAAAAGAATAAACAAAGTTCTGCAGTTGTGGCAGTGTGGGGGCTATGCACCTATCATTTTTTGAAAGGTTAATGGCCTTTTTGGAGAAAAAGCTGCAGAAGGCATTTCTAGGTCTGCTCATCTTTTATCTCTGCTCCTTTTTATTCAAACATAATGTTCTTTGATTAGTCTAGTTTCCGTATTTGATGTCAACGTTTGAGCAAGGTTATACCATAAAAAGAAAACAGGAAGATCTTTCGACACAAAGGGTCCTCGCCAGTTCTGATCGGAAGGTCTTTTAATTGACGCTCGTAGCTGGAAGAATGCAAAACCTATGCAAAACGTTTTAAGAGTGTCTGATAAGGTTGCGGTATTTTATTACATAACAGGGAGAAGACCCAGAAGATGCAGACAGGCTGACAAAGGTTTGTTTTTTATGTAGTTGAACAGTCGTAAATAAACAGTTTTTCTCGTATTCTTACTAAAACCACAACTACACAACAAACGGTTTCTTGTTTATCAACCTTGTGGTTCCTCCAAGAATATCCTTTCAAGAAAATGTAACCATCACCTGGATTCCACCTTTTTAAAACTCTCTTGTTTGTACAAGGGGGTTTTCAAAAGTTTTATGGGGGTTAGAAATGTTTGGTTTTGGTTGCGACGTTAGAATAAGCAGAAGCACTTGCAATCTTTGACTGATAGCAACAAAGGAAAGGCTTTGAGGACATGCAGGTGATGAGTTATTGTGTTTACTCAACTACTTAAGTGCTTGAACCAACACTAGCAAACTTGCTGAATCCATTCATGCATGTAGCAACAACTGAGGGTCTGTATGGAAAGTTTTACATCGATACTATTCCCGCTTACTTTTCATTGAAATTACAGGTTGAAGAGGAAATTAAAGCTATTCAAAGAAAGATGCATCCTTGTTTTTCAAAGGAACATAGTCATTTGGTAAGTCAAGGACAGAGGTCTGTTGCTGACCACCTCACTTGCGACATACTCAATGGTGCAGACAAAACAGATAAAAAGGCGTCACTAACAAATGCGAAAATAAATGTCCATACTTGACCACAGAGCATAGTTTGTTATGGTTGCAAAATTTGAAATTAACTTTGAAGCCTTAGAGGAACTTCTCATCTTGCGTTTGTTCATACTGTCAACAGCTTGGCGAATCTTGAAACCTTTTTGAGGACAGCACTTTTTGTGTGAGTGCCTTCTCTGCATCTCAACAGCAACAATGTTGTTTGTAAGTAGGTCTTGAACATTCTTGTTTGTGTTTCAGGGAACACTGGCAGATCTTGCATCGGGCCACTTTCCTGAGCTTCTCTTCAAGTACCAGGACGTCGCTATTACATCCTTTATGGTTAGTTATTGGTTTGTTGTGTACCTGTTGAACAAACAGGAATTATACTGAAATAAGGCAATGCAAGAGGAGACTTTCTAATATGTATTTCTACCTGTGCTCTAGTTGAAATTTTGATACAGCCGAAGATGTGCATTTTAGTTATTACAGCTGTTAAAAACTTGTTCTATAAAGCAGAGCTTCTTGGGTAGTGAATGATCCACGGCTTGGCTGACATTGTTAGAAACATCAGCTGTTACGCACTTGAAAAGTCGTATCATGCTTTTTTCTCTGTTTCCTTTCTTATATTTAATGGTTAAGCAAAAATTCAGAACTTAGTTCTTGGCAAAATGGGTTCTTAATTTTTGTTTATCCAAAAAACCAAAGGAATGTCTTCGGGCATTTTACGGTAGTAGAGTTACTTGTAATATCTCAACAAAAATGACAAGAATGTTTGATTGCAAAAACAAGTTTGATGTTGAAGATTACAGTGGTTAAATATTGATGAAAGACAGGTACGTTTCGAAGTTTGTGTGGAACGCTTCATTAAAGTCATTTGTCAGCCAGGTGGTCTCGATAACAATGAACCGTTTCCTCTGCTCGCTGTAGGAAACCAATGGTGTGGTGAAGGCTGGCCGAGAAGTCGATCACTACCCTGGTTCTGTCTCAGACTGGCACGGAGAACTGAAGACCGAGTTTCAAGGCAAACTGTGCCTACTGAAGGTATTTGAAACCAGCAGCTATGTTAGTCGCGATGTCTTTGTAGTTTACCTTCAGGTGCTTCTAACATGCAATGTAACATGTAAGTTTCAGTACAGTAGCATTAAAATGTTGCACAACGATGCCTTAAAGGCAAAGAATTTCGTGCAAGACAGTGAAGTATGAAGATAACAGAAAGAAAGGAATCTACCGTTCTCACGATTGAACTTGCTTACCTACAATTTCCACCATTTCTTGTGAGTTGGCAGATCCACGTCAATTGACAGAGTTGTGGTCCACGTGATGCAAAGTTTACAAACTAAATACAATTATATTGCTTGGTTTTCTTACTAAAAATGCCAAATATTTCGTGTCGAGAAATGCACACATTTTCCTCCCTGGGGCAAACTGTACTGTTTCTCGTCTGTCTTCCGTTGTTTTGAAAAGTTATGCAGGCCATAGGATTTCAGATTTTATGAAAATTTGTTTTTGGGCTCCGCATCGTGATGGGCATCCTTTCTTAAAATGAAACAATACATTAACCGGTTATGAACATTCTACCATGTTATATGTGTTTACTAATGCATTCAAATAGATACAGTGCAGCACATTCTGTATTTAAGTTTTGTAATCCTTTTCCATCGGCGCTTTTCTGTACAATCAAGATCGTTATTTTTTTTTTTATTTGTTGGAGCATTTTAGATGGACAGGTATTTTATTTGAGTTAATGCAGTCCATCGCTCACTCTCGCTCCATCACTGACTCTGGCAGTTAGGCCTTTGCGTTTCTTCCAAATGTTTTTTTTCCGTGGGAAAGGGAATTTCCATTCCGTGTTTTCGATAGTCTGGTAACGATCATTACCGTGAAATCACATGGCCTGTTATGCACTTCACAGGGTTTTATTAAGATATTTTTTTAACAATTTGATGAAGTCCAAGTGTTGAGTCGGGTATCTTCGTCATGGAATGTGCTTATGATGTCTTCCTTCCGCCTGCAGGAAGTGGCCTTAGATGGTAGTACTTCATCTCGAGAGTCGTTCCTGTCGAGAGTGAAGGAGTACAGCAGAGTTGTACACCCCAGACTGAGAAAACTTGAGGCAGTCTTCTTTGACAAGGTGAGACAATCCTTCAAATGTAACGCGTAGAGAGGGGTGATAACAACAGACATGCTGGCACAGTGAGGCGGGTAGTGAAGGGTCGTTCCATGTTCCAGACAGCTACATCCCATATGTAGCTTTCAGACCTCGAGAAATCGTAACATTGCTTTTCTGTGGTAAAAAAAGTTGCTTTTTTATTTTTGAACCAATTATCATAAAAATGGATTCACTTACAGAAATACTACAGTAAAAACCCGCGAGTAAGAACCTGTATTTTTTGCAAGTTAGGCTAAACAGGTTCTTACATAAATGGTATGTAACAAAAATCTAGGGTCATTAGGTTCCTAATAGGTTCTTAATTTCTGGGAAGCTCTACAATAGCACTGGTGGTTACAGTGTATGTTTAAAAAATTAAGAATCTGATTTCAAATTTTAGGCTAAATAGGTTCTTACATAGAGGGGGTAAACTGGTAAATTTTAGCCTGACAGGTTCTTAAAATTTAGGTTCTTACTCGCGGGTGTTTACTGTACATGGAACGGATGAGTATATCTTGCAACGGGTTTTGAAATCCAAGCTTTTTCTCACTTTCTGTAACATCACATAAATCAGAACATGTGCCAGGGTAGAATAATTTGGTCAACAGCTGCAGCCAAGTCCTGTTCTTGTGCGAGACGGCCATGTGGCTCTGAGGCTGAACACAAAATACAGCACGCCCAGTAATACCTCATGTATGAGTTGATTAACGGTGTGAAATCTCACAACTCTAATTTTTAGATGAAGTCTGAATACTGGTGTTCATTCTTTATCAGACAATTTGCAATGGTTAAGATTATATGTTTGTAAGTGTCTTTCCCTTTTCAAAAGTTAAGCTCAGATTTCACACTCTATTTCTATAAACTGTCTCAACTGAACAAGCGCAGTATAGTGGGGGCCCAATTATCCTGTTTTTGGTTGGGAAGAATAGGGTGTCTTAAGGATGATGTCGTAGCTTATACAAAATATGGTGCATGCGTGAGTTATTACTTATGTTTTCCAAAATATTGGTTAAATAGGTTGGATTTCACTTCTTTTGTTTAACGAAGTTCCTCCCCAAAGTCCGGGTAATTCAGCCCGCACTGTGGTACTATCAAGTATGTAACTATTGTGGTAATGTGCACTTGTTAGTTTTGTTGCCCACTCCTTTTAAGAAATGAATATCCACATTGGCAAACTCTCAAATGGGAAACTGATCCAGTGTTAATGCACCTCTTTCGATTCCCATCAGACCAGAAGGAATGCCTATCTCCAAGTGGGGTATTACATGAAGGTTGAGGAGTGGATGCGTGATCAAGGCAAAGTGTCGCCAAAGGTAATTTGGTATCCTTTCCTACATTGTCCTTGATGATAATCATTTGAATTTGAATTTTCCGCAATCCCGCACTTAAATGGTCAATCAAAGCATTGTTCTTCCCAGTTAGCAGCCCATTAACAGTTTGCAGTAGGGAAGAAAATAACAATTAAAACTGTTAGGAAGAAGTCCGAACTTATACTGGTAGCTTGTTTCTTACAGTGGAATATTTTTGCGAGTATTAAATTTCAAAATCGAGTAGTACTCAACTGTGTCTGTATTCCAATTGAATCGTCCACTGAATAAAGCCTTCTTACCATGTTTGGAAGGAACAAGACATTAAACTTTAGTTTTTCGCAACAGTAGTAGTTCTTGTATTTTTTATCCCAAAGTAGTAGAAAAAGTGTCATGACGTGAAAGAGTTACTCTAATATTGTGTTGTGGTTTAGCAGTGAGTATTTTATCTCCTCTGTGGCAGGATCTTGCTATTGTAATGAGGGATATCCTGGAGGCGCTTTGTGTTCTTCACGTGGCTGGAATCATGCATGGTTCAGTCAGCCTCGATAGTATTCTTGTGGTGAAGAGCAGGAATAACGTCTTCAGAGGGGTTTTGGCCGAGTATGATTGTAGTCGAGATATGGTGAGTGAATTGGACTGTTCTCACATTAGTGGCGATTGTGGTGCATTGGAAAGTTATTATTTATCGGTGGCTTTGCGCAAAGTATTAGAACCATCTGGTTATGAAACTCCGCCAGTTTCTTTCTTATATGTTTCTGTTCTATTTCTCTTTTTTGTTCATTTACATCAACCGTGCGCAAAACAGAACAAGTATCTCAACTAATCTGTATAAGAGTCCATATTTTACTTCGGATTTTTAAATATGCATAATCTGAAGATATACACAAAAGTTAACAGTGGTAAAAACAATCATAAAAGAAATTTTTTCCGTTGTTTGCAGTGCCAGAGAATAGCACAGACGAGCCGTTCTCAGAAGCCATTGACTGTAGTTGATGAAGCACAGTCCTTTGACATGAGCTGCTTTGGTCAAGTACTTGCTCAGGTCCTAACAGATAAGAGTTATATTCTTGTCTTACTACCGACTTGGTTTTTTTGACTATGCCGTAACATGTCTAAAACAGTATTTGACAAAGTGTCGATTCCGTTACAATTAGTTTTCGGACTTACGCTTCCGCAAAGTCTTGGATTATAAAAGTACGTATTCTTTCGAGGACTGGAATCATTTGTACAAATGCGAAAAACTGCAGATACTAATAAAACTAGTACTAGAAGTAACCAATGGTAAGGGAAGTGCTAAGAACCGCTAGTTAACAAAAATAAAAATAAAAAGCAACAAAGTACAACAGATAAGTCACTTGTACATTATAGTAAGTAGATCAGTACAGGTACAAAAAATGTCAGCAATCAAGTAAAGGTAGAGATGTACAGTCACCGCAGATTCGTTTTTTTCTTCCTTTACCTACCAGTTGCTAAGGTGTTTACTTTTCTGCATTGCTATTGTCACCTTATTGTATCTCAAACTTTAAAATGTTTAACAGTAACGCATTTCCCGAGTAGCACACGGTTAGTGTTTTGGGATTGCACACTTGATATCATTGTTATAAAATTGTTATCATTATGACATTAAATTGTAACCATGATCCCATGAGAGCGCCGACATGGCTGCCGCTTTTAAACCTGCAGCGAATATTTTATATATTTTATATGTTTGTCTTGCACTTTCGTGCTTCTGTACCAGTACAAGTCACAGTTATAATGTACATGTACATGATATAGCGTTAGTAAATAGCATCTGTAAATAGCATCTGCAATTTAGCTTTTAGCTACAATGAGCTTAAATAAACGGTCATTTTTTATTTATTTATATAATAACAATGGCAATACTTCTGGCGTTCCATTTGTTAAGGTTTTTTCATCGAAATGTACAGTTCATATTTGGTCACCGCTCGTAAAATGATGTTTTACAAACTAATTTTGAATTTCAGTGTAGTGAGTAATAAAATTGATGAAATCAATTGTTAATATGACCTGGTTTGCCCTGTAGTTTATATGCTCTTGGGTTTGTGAAACCTGATACTGTTTACAAGTGAAGTACTAGAACAAAAATGTGTCTCCTTAGGTGAACATTCCAGGCTGTGAAATACCAGTCAGTGATATCAGCAAACTGAAGGCGATGTCAGCGGTGAGTTTGAGTATACATAGGGTATAAAGTAATTTGCTTATTTAGTTCGAACTCTGAGAAATCAGCTTCATCCATTCCAGCCTTGCATGCAGCTTAAAAGTTGACACCGTTGGTTCTGTTTCGTTTAGCGGAACTTCCTAGTTGATGAAAACTGGCCCTATTAGTATTTGTACATACACCCATATTCTGAATTATGTTGGGACATTGGTGAATTTAAGCAGCTGGTTCGGTTATTTCCAGGTGGAAGACGCGAAACAAAAGGTCAAATTAACAAGGAGGCCACTCATTCATTTGAACATACACCAAACCTACCAGTTGGCCACCGTCAAATAAAATCTCAAACTAAAATGTGAAAAAAATTATTTGGGGTTTCTGGAGAACGTAAATACAGATACACAAAATCGGCCCGTTATTAGTTCTTAATTACAATCCAGATCTGCAGTTCGGTCGGTTCGCATGCCTTCCTACAAGAAACGTAGAGGAATGGGTGGCAAACGAAAGAAAACAGAAAAAGAGAAAGTTGGTTTTCAGTGGACGTCTGAACCATAGCAGTACCAGCTACTTAACCCTCGAACGTCCAGGGGGTCAAATGGACCTCCAAAAAGGTTTTTCCGACTTTAAAATAAATCTTTGAAGCAATCAAAATAAAACTTTCAATACCTTTAGTCTTACAATGAAGACATTTTTTGACGTTAGTTGGAAGACATCACTTATAATTTAAGCAACATTAGTTATGTAAGTTAAAGTTTGAAAGCGAAAACTAACTTTGATTTTTATAAGTTTTTTTCCACTCTATTCTTAATTATTTTCGTATTTAAGGCTTTGAAAACATTTTTTCTATTAATTTCAAGAAAACTTGCTTTTTTTGCTGAAAGTAAAAATTTTGAAAAATCCAAGATGGCGTCCAAAATGGCGGACAAGTTGTGGGACAAACTAGAACTGGGTTCTTGTTATGAAAAAAACTAGCTAACCCAATGCATGCTGCATACATGCCAAAGCTTTGTCTTTTGCGTGCAACCTCTTGGGAAATCGTTGGGGGAGGGGGGGGGGGCAGATGACCCTCCTTTGGTTTATTTGTTACGGAAAATAGCTCGGTCTTCCTACAGTTGAATTCCCCAATATCAAACTGACGTCCAAGTTCCTCAAAGTGTGTTTTTGTCTTTGGGAAACGTAAGGAAAATTTTCTCTCTGATAATTGTACCATCACATTGCATTTTTAGGACAAGAAGCTGCTGGGTGTATTGGAAGGGCTGCTGAGGAAGGACAGGGCCCTGACCGCTCTACAGGCACTCAAGACCCCTTACTTTACCGACTGCGTGGCCGGCGTGGTTCTCATTGATGATGAAGAGGAAAGTAACGAAGTTCTGAAAGAAGATAACCACTCTATGCAGGGCCATGACGCACAGGTACAAAGAAAATGCTTTAGTTGGTGATAGAAGCTTTATTTTGGGCGACCTATTCAGTACGAAGCCAAGTTTCCAAAGTGGCCTGTATTTATAAACTACTAACTAGCATAGCTGGTCTTCTTTCTGAGCCTTCATAAATATTTTTTTACTTTGAACTCTAGACGGTTCTCTTTCTCTTTTTGCCCTTGGCGATTGGTAACTCTGTCAAACTAAGTAATATTATTGTGAACACTAAATAGCAGTCTTACTGAAACAATCAAGACGTCCACCATCTTATGTAAGCAGTTCGTGAAGTACATACTCTTACACAAGATTGAATTTCATTTGTCTTGAATAACGAGATTCATTCACCTTATGTAATACTTTGGTCGATTTACCGTTTTCTGTCATTTTAACATCCGAGTTAGTTTTGATTGCGAGTATAAAGTGCGGTCCTTTAACTTTTATTGGAAGCATATCAACCGAGTTAAATTTTGTTGGGAGGCTAAATGGAAGTCAGAAACCAAAATCACAAAACATCTCGGCTTCGAACATTTGCCATAGGTAGCCCAATCAGTGTTTGTCTAGTCTTTATCTATACCTATAAACTACGAGTTTCCAAGCTATTTACACATTTATATAAGATCATTAAACTAATTAACAAAACTTCTTGTTAAAGGGTTTTATAAGGCTCGTAACGGTTCAAATTGTTCGACAGTGGTATCGTGTAGATGTCTTTAAAACTCCGCTTTAACCTCGCGTTACAGGTGAATGGAAGTGCGTCGCCAACAAGTAATGCAGTTGTTGAAAACGGACTAACGAGTCTGTGTGAGAAGGGCCTGATGGTGAATCAGGGGGGACGGGAGGCCGATGCAGCCGTGGATAATGGTCAGGAAGAATTGGAAGAATTCTTTGTGGACTCTTCCTCAGAACCGATGGAAAAGAAGAGCAACGCTGTCCCCAGTGGTGACGGCGATAGTGATGTAGACTCGGGACCCCCACCGCTGGACGACGCCTGAATTATGTGTCTTCTAGTTGGGGCACTGGCTAGGATTAGACCTAACGTTGTGTTTATCGTTTGTCGTTTTAAAAGTCAGACTTAGAAGAAACGCTTGCTTATTCGCAAAGCGCTTGTTTTGTTGTTGAAGCCAATTCTGTTCCAAGAAACTATTTAAAAACGAAGCAGCGTCAGGCTACATCTCGCATCTTGGTTGTCGGTAGCAACACGCTCCGTCTTCATGTGCCAATGGATCAACCGTTTAACTTTAGGAGAATTTGAAGGGTTTCTGAAGGGAGGGGGGTAACGTTCGTCCTAAAGCCCCTGCGCTTTGACTAACCACATTTCCAGAAAAAACAACACAAATTCTTAACCAACAACCCCAACCTCATCACCCTCCAAAGTCAAATGGTTGTCCACGGGACTGCTGCGCCGCCATTGCTATTTGTATTCATTGAGAACTTGCACGATTCGTGCTCTGTGTTATCGACAGCGTTCCATTGACTGCTTTTGGGCATTTCGTTTTGCCTTGTTAGAGGCTTCGATTTTATTTAATGAGACACTGCAGAGTAAAAATATTTTATTATAGAACTGATATTTATTTCAAAGAAAAAAGAAGCTAAGTTACCGTTGAGAAATATATTTCAAATTGTTATGTTTCAGAAATTGTTTATTGAGTGCCAGATGGCCGCTCACTTGTCACTCTGCTGTCATTTGAGTGTTATTAAAGTTGACATTCTTCTTGTTGTGGTGGTTGTCAAATAACCTTCACCCAACCTTAAAGAAACGTTTTCGGTTACCTGGGAATCCCTAAATTTAAGCTTGCCGACCCGTACCCAAAGGTATCCGTTTCTTGAATAAGTTTTAAAATTAGCAATTAATCCATGAGCGCGTGTTGGAATAGAATACGCGCCAAGTTGGCCGTAAGCAAACTCGTCATACAAGCGCGAATGGTTTTTAATTGTTTATTTCAATTTCACTGATCGCTCAAATTTTTCCGCAGCACTTGACGCATTCACTTTCCATATACTGCAACACGGAATGTGAGATGATAACCGAGATTGAAAGAATCAACCAGAACGGTAGAAACGCAATATCTGAAATTGAAAATTTGATAAAGCACGAGTATGACTGCATCTTCCTCTAAAATAAAGTCTAAAGCTAAAGACTCAAAATTAAATTTTTCCTGGCTGCCTGGCCTAGTTTGTTCTATGTCTAACAATCAACTGCCCTTGCCCTCAGAACACTATAACTACTTGGTCTATGACGAGTTTCTGCAAAGTGAAAAGTATACTTAAAATTAAAAACTTTTTTTGTTAAGAACAAATGTGGACAAAATGTGTTATAATCCACATTATTATATGGCTGACTGATTTCGCGTGCTGTGATCGGTCTATTCCAGGGCCCGGTTGCTCGAAGGTGAGTTAGCACTAACCCAGAGTTAAATATTTAACTCGGGAATGAGTTTACCTCCTTAGAGATTGATTTGGGCTGTTATTTTTGAAACACAAAACTGTGTTTACTTCCTGTGTTCTTCAATATTAATTTGGAAAGACCAGATGCCTTTCTAGATGAAGGAATTACGTTCGAAGTTTCGCCTAACCCTGGGTTAACTTTAACTCACCTTCGAACAACCGGGCCCAGGTCCCTAAGTAGACGTACGGACCACTAGCTCTCGATCACCTTTTTAAAACCAGAATAATCAACAAAGCCATGCAATAAACATCTTATTTGCCTCGTTTGGTCAGTCCGTATGGCAAGTTATGGATCCTCGTTTTTTCATGGCCCTCGCACTTCGCGCTTGGGCCATAAAAGGAAGGGAAAAAATCGGTCAATAACTTTCCGTACGGACCTCGCACTCGGCTAATAAGAGGTATGTATCGATCGGTCTGTCATCACCTTTGGCCTCTTTAGCTTGTTGGCTGTTTGTTCTCGACACCAGTAAAAAAACTCGTACAACAAAGACAATATTTTGATCGTAAAAGTATGTTACATTATACGCCCACGTTGACAAATGAACAACAAAAAGGACAAAAACTGACGGTAACAAGTTTTTCGTAACCTTGAACGTTATAAAAAAGCTAACATAACATTTCGTACCCTGAAGTAAGAGTTCGGATAAACGCCAGGACCCTGAGTTAACCCCCACGGCGTTTATTGCAAACTCGGCCTTGTCGATCTGGCGTTTAAATGGGGTAGACGTTAAATCGAGAAAATACGATGTCTGCGGTACATGCCCAAGCACTGTCCAGGGACGTTTTAATAGGGATAGTAGATGTATGGAAACGAGACCTAACTTGAGAACTGTGGGTAGTGAAAGTGCAAGCTTCCCTGCCTGTCTGCCGCTTGTGATTTTTACTTCTGTTTTTTAAAAAATGCTCACCTAGACATACGTCTGGTGTATTTGTGCATCCTTGGAATATCTGAAAACGAGCCTTAATTTGTTCTCGTACACTTTGATGGAAAACTGATTTTGGTTGTATCATATTTAATCCTTTTTTTATGCCCCCCACTTTTTTGACTTGGGCGGATCCACGATTTAGTGATAGGGGGCTCGAACACACGTCCGACAATTTTATCTAATTGTTGTTCATCAATTCTTTTTTTCACAAGAAAAAGTATGGTTTGTGTCACTATGGGGGAGGGGGGGGGGTCGACCAAACCACCCCTGGATCCGCCCCAGGTTGTTGGTCAACACTGCCCGTGGTGACTGGATAATCTCTTCCCCAGATCTTATTTTGGCGAGAAACGAGAGCAAACTAAAACAAGATTGTAATATGATATAACGTGTCGTTCTCAAGTTGCTGAAGTGATCTGATACCGGAGTCAATGTTAATTACAAATTGCTTTGAAGTTTTGTGTCTAGACTTGAACGAAAGAATTTAATAATTTTAGCCCAAGAATCCTCCTGCGCAATTGAGTGTTCTTTGGTTTCGCCGCCCCATTCAAAACCCATTTTGTACACTTTGTTGTAAGAATGACGACAAACCGGGGTATAGGGAGGTTCGATCAAATGCCCGGCTCCGGGGTATTTAAGCAGGGTGCACTGTGATCCCTTGCCGTAGAGTTCCATCCGCTTTAGGATCCTTTCGGCCATGTTTTCCGAGTTCCAGCTTTGATCATCCGTCCCACAAACCAGCAAGACGGAGCCTTCGATTTTCTCTACCGGAAAGACTGCTGACCTTCCAGGTTTGTCCAAGGGCTCGGCCGGATAACAATTCCGAAAGCACAGTGCACCATCAGCAGTGAGTTTAGCGTGCTCCGGTTCAAACTTAAGAAAATCCGACGATTTACCGTTGAACTTCATCGGCATTCCCGAAATCGCGTGCGCCCCAGATATCCAGGCGATAGCCTTAACATCTGTTCGCTGGATTGCCAGAGAGAGAATATAATCAGCTCCTTTTGAGATTCCCATAAGTCCTATGCCACCAGAAGACACTTTTGGGTGGTTAAGCATCCAGTACACTGCCTCGTGGAAGTATTTAAGGTCCACGCCCGCCAGCGTCTTCGGGAGGTCATCATGCGCGAAGTAGGCCAGTGCGAGGGCGGCAAACCCGCGGGAAGCGAGCAGCGATGCTTTGAATTCTAGCAGACCCCCTGCACTACCAAGTACGTCGATTATACCTACATAACAAAGATGAAACCATGAGCTGGTTCACAATACAATTCCAAGTGTCTTTGAACAAAATCCCTCTCACACTCGGAAAGCTCATGCCACTTTGTCTGCACTCTGTAGTTAACCCGTCAGTCACCTTACGCGCGAAACGAACTGTGTTCTGACTGGTTAAGTGTTGGCTAAGTGCACGCTAAAGTGTGGCTTAAACTAAACCAAACGAAGAAGATCAGGTGCACTAGAGAGTAATGGTTTTCCGTTAACAACCCAAGAATATGACGAGTGCACTTAAGGACCGTTTAGAGGAACCCGGGTTGGCTCCGGGGATGGGGGAGCTTCCAAGTAAAAGCCAATACGGGGTGGGGTCGCATTTTCACAACTTGGTCGACTAAAATAGGATTGTATTTTTGGTAGAGCTACTAGAATGGGATCGCACTCTTCGGGGTTTCTACGACAAGGAAAATTTGGTAAGCAGGGTCTACAAAATGGTTGCTACTCTTGTTTGAATTTCTAACAGTCGGCTCGCATTGATTTTCGTTCTTGAAATCACAACTTAAACATTATCCATTTGCCCAAAATCACTAATGTAGGGTTTATAATGGGCCACAGAGTGGACTATAATGGGGTAGGGATTCTGTAGGCAAGCGGCACATAGGGGGTTGGCTGCTAACAGGTGTAAACCCTGCTGCAGTCAAACATCTGTAGTTGGCCCTGCGGGTTCATGGTAAGTGTGACACGTCCTGACTCAACCCGGGTTAGTGTAAACACGCCCTTGCGGTCTCTGGTGTAAAGTGGCCTCGCATCTTACCATACTTTCCCTATTAAAAGCCAAAGTCAATTGTCTCTTCTATACTTACGATTTTGTTGATTTCGATTATTTCAAGCTTCATTAGACGAGTGGCAAACTCTTTTCGGCACGCCCTTTCGTTTACTTAAAAGGACCGTGTACAGAGGGATTATAGTCCGTCAGCTGAGAGCCAAAAAATTCGATTTAGTGCTCACTCACGGTGACCAACTATAAATGTTATCACG
>JAOBRG010344514.1:0-14131 GCA_027574985.1 Umimayanthus nakama | reverse complement strand
ACATGCTCAAATATCATTGGCTGTGCTGGCGCATGCGCATGCAATTAATGCTGGACCCATTTTTCCCCGCGTGGGGCTTAGTCCCCTGGAGCGCAGTGAAGAGCGAAGAAAAAATGGGGCCAGAACTGGACTAATATCGTCAAGGGTTTCAAACACCATCGTTTTGGAAAAAGAAGAGCATTTGTGGACCATTAAGACCTATAAAAGCAATAAAAATCAAAGCTGTAGTCCCAGTATGGCTAGCCTTTTGAGTTCTATTGAGCTGAAACTTGTGTTGGATGGACTAGGGTTGCAGGCATTTGACCATCATAGAAGGATCGGGGAGTGGCATTTGCTAACAAAAATTGCCTGCAGGACCAGGTGTTCGACCAATTTTTTTAAATGCCCGAGGTTTCCTCGGGGTTTTACCAAAGGAAGGGAGAGGGGAGAGATGCTCGTGGCTAGAATAGACTTGCATGTAAGTTCTACAATAGTACTTATTATAGCTATAATGAAATACACTGCTTAGTTTGTAGCATTTGCTTTCTTTTCCTCTCGTTTTCTCAGGTTGTGAGACTTGTGAGATCCTTTGAACTTCCTTTTGGGAAACAAAGGAGCTTCAGATTGTCTTTCTCCCTCAACAGTCTCGAGCGACCTGCTCTTTGTCTTAGAATTGTCTGCATCACCTTCCTCCTCTAATTCTTTCAAGTGTGACAAGTCAACAACCCCCCCAGATGCAAGTTGCGAGGCCATTTTAGCTGTCCTCTTTGACTTGCTGCTGCGAGTACTTGGTGTCTGACCAACCACACACTCCGGCATAACAAGAACGCTACCTTGTGCTGTTGGTGAGGCCACCTCGTCAACTTCCATTTTGTGCCTGATAACGTCTTTTGAGAACAAAATTTTCTCTTTCATCTCTACATCATGTTCATCCTGCGGCTGCGCAGTGTTACTATTAGTAATATCTTCCTCTTTTTCTGCTTTTCTTTTCTTCAAATCGTCAATAAATGACAAAGCTACATGCCTGTTGAGTGCATCTCCAGAAAGCCCACCCATTACTTCGTTAACATCTTCTAAGCTGTATTTTTCCCACCTTTCGGGATGAACAATATGGTCTGGGATTCGACAGCGACGGGAACTTTCGATCTCCGTCTTCGATTCGTTTTTCGTGTCATGATCAGGCTCCAAGTTGTCCAAACAAGAAAAAACTGCACTAGAACGCTGCTGAAAATTGTCATCGCCTTTTATGTGCAAAAATTCGTTGTCTTCTTGGTTCATTTTTGGTGATTGAAACCAGAAGAATCATACGCCATTGATAATGATGAAGCTCTGTTCCAGACCTCTTTCCGATGCTTGGAGATTTGGCCTCGATTTCATGTGTTTGGTTGGCAACCAAGAAAAAAGCAAAATGGCGGTGTGCATGTTTACAAAAAAATGAGAGACTTTGGTGAAGTAACGGTTTCTGCAACAGCAGCTTTTGAGGGACAGTTGAAATCTTTATGTATACAGGAATTTCCTTGTGGATTTGGAACATGGGTAAGTAATACAAACATTTTTTAGTAATCGACAATTGGCATGCCGCGGCCGACGCACACCATTTTATTATTTTTATTATGAGCAGTAATTTATAGAGTATGAGGATTTTCAGTTATTAATTTTATTACCAGATGGAAATGTTTTTTATTCACGAGCATGGGAGGCTGGTGATTTTACGAGAGGAGGAGAGGGGGGTGGACATTTTTACCCGAACCTCAAAAGGGGGAAAAGAAAAAAGTCATGCGATATCAGACATTGGGGACCGGTTAAGGTTGCACGAAGAGCTAGCGGATAAATTCCTATCCAGCGGATAAAACTGGCGCGTTCTTAATTTTGATTGGACAACATGCCAATTTTATCCATTGGATGAATTCTATCCACTGGATAGAGTTATCCACTTTTCGTGCAACCGGGCCCAGAACTAAGACTAAGAGGGCTGACAATACTGACACACACAGACCTCCCAGGTTCAGAATAATGAAAGGGGTAGGGGAGGGGGGACACTTAAAGATTTTTTTGTTCCCACCTCCCATTTATTTTGATCCCTTGTTTAATCATTTTCAAAATTCTTAAAGCTCCCCGCTGTTTAATTTGACCCCACAGAGAGAGTACTTGATAGAAGCTGTTCAAATTTTATTAACTGATCGAACATTTCAGAGATTTAGTTTTATACATATTAAGTCACACACTTCAATATTATAGGATCTGCATCGATATATATATATATGTACAACACTTCTTGACCCATAAATCTATTGATCAAGTCATTCTGAGCCAGTATCCTGGTCTAACCATGATCCAGCCAAGAATAACAAAGTAAGTTACTGCTCTGGCCAAAGGCCCAAATTGTATATCATCTTCATCCGAATCAACTCACTTCTGTGAATACACAACAAGTATTTTTGCCATCCTCTCGGCCATTCCTTCTACCACCTGAAATTTTCTCCCCATAATCAATTTCATCCACAATGTTATGCTCTTCACCATCCACATTGTTATTGTTGTCATAATTGTCACTATCATCATCATCATCATCATCAACAAAATCTGTCATCTTTCTCTTTCAGAAAAAACTGCCTTCTTTTTGTTGTTTTACACGACTGAACACTTCTGTTTTGCATTCTGTCCTTCTTCAAGATATCCAATCAGTCTGCCAAATGGTTTATATTAAGTGCCTATGAAATGAACATTTTTATTACCTCAATTAATAGACCTTGCTAAATGTGGAATAGCGGTGAAAAACTTTTGTAAATCTTATTAACATTTTTAAAATGTTTAAACTGATGGTGCCACAGGTGTGACAGGTAAATCTGCATGTTTTTAAATCTGCTGCCAATTCACAACCTTTGGATGATTTTAAGCCAAACTTGGACTGACGACCTAGTTCAATGATTTCTTCAAAATAGTACAATGTAGCAATTTTTCATTGTCATAGCAACAAGCTCAGTTCCAGACCCACATTCATAAAAAAAAAAATGCCTTTCCAAAGTCTTTCACCAAATCTTTGTTTTTTTCTTTTACACAGTGAGAAGTACAGAAATTATGTTGTAAATTGTTGCACAACTTCTGGTTTGGCGAAAAAACCTCGTTAATTCAGAAATTCTCAATTTGAACCTTGAACCAAGTTTGTTGCCATGACAACAAAAATTAATTACTATTCTGAAGAAAACCTTAAAATGCATCATCAGGCCAAGTTTGCCTTTAGTCTTGCCATCCAAGAATTATGGATTTGCAGCACTTTGAAAAAAAATGCAAATTTGGTTGTCACACTTGTGATGTCGTAAGTTGAAAACTTAAGCGATAATATCTAGAGAACAAGAAAAAAAGTTGACAAAAATTTTTTTACTGCTATTCCTGGTTTAGCAAGGTTTTTCCATTGAGGTAATAATAAAAATTGGTTTCATAGGCACTTTAAACTAGAAAATTATGAGTTCTCTGTGCACTAGAAATTTTCTGGAGAAATCTGTGACCTTATTTATACTATTGGCTGAAATCTTCCAGCCTTGTAGAGCAGTTTCACTAATGAGGACATGGTTGTAATTCACAATCATCAGGTTTGTTGTTTTGGAAAAAATACTTAGAAAACACAAAAAATGTGATACTTCGATGCTAGATTGAAGGTAGCTGCTGAAAGGTTGCTAGAGGAGATTACACTGTACCTCAAAAAAAATAACCTGTTTTCTGAATGGTGTGTCAGTGGGTGCGAAATCCCTCTACCAATTGCAAATCTCAGTCAGAGGACCCTGGCAACAGTTTGTCATAACTGGCAGATAAAAGTCCAACCATTACACTGGTTTGGATCTGCCACTGAATACTAGTTAGCTTCAGGTAAAAGTATGAGAACTGAGATCTATCATTTTTCTTTATGATATGTCCTGTTATGCAAACCTGGTGATTCAGAGGGCACCAGAGAGCTTAAGCAACATTTCACTCAAGAGTACCGCCGTCAGTGCTGCACCACCAGGCAACTCACAAGCAGGTTGGTAAAAAGAATACATTGTTTGTTTTGTTAAGGCCTGGCTACACTAGGATACATGTAGCATGCTACATTGTAGCCGAAATGTTGTCAGCATGTGTCTAGGCCTAGGGGTGGCTAAACATGCAAGCTACAATCGAGCGACATGTAGGGATACCAGAATGTTTCTGATGTTTCCCAGAAACATTTTTTGTGTCTCGGCTACAAATTTTGTCACACGCTGCATTGTTTCCGCGGTGGCTAAACAAAGAAACATTCAGGATACATGTAGCACGCGACAATGTAGCGCGCTACATGTATCCTAGTTTAGCCAGGCCTTAAAGCAGATGAAGGCTGAAGAACAAAACCACAACACACGGCCAAGAAATGGCTTATATGTACTATATTGACTGTACTAGGTAGTTTTGTTCACAAATAAAGCACATTTCCTGGATGAGAAACTATGCCTGTATAAGAGAAAAATGCTTGCCAAGTTAAGGCCAGTTGTAAATTTTTGTGTTGACTCAGCATGCTCAAAAATTAGTTTCTGGGCTGTCTGGTTTCATATAGGATCAGTTATGATCACAGCTAGCTTGCAAATTATTGCCCTTTCAATGCGTTTTTACAGATCTATACAATCTCAATACATATTGGGTGTTTAACAATTGGTAGCTAAGCAAAACTCAAGTCAACTTTAGTTTTGCTAAGCAAAAAATTCTTGTGTAAACACGACACCAAAAAAGGTGTTTTATGTTACTTTACTAAGTAAATTAGTATAATCGCTACAATGGCGTAGATGGAGCATGAAACTACAGTAATAAAGCGCATTTGCATCGGAAACTTTAATCAATTCTAAGCAAGTTTCAAGCTAAGAAAAACCAGTCTTGAGGACTTAAAAACTTGTGGACCTAAAAACAAAGAAACTCTTTAGAGATAGATCATTCTCCTTTTGCTCGCTTTCTAAAACTGTTTGAATGGTGTCGTGCATGCATGGGTCAACTGCTTGTCCAGGCAAACTTTTTTCTTCTTAATACTCATTGCAACCTTTTACTAATGAAGAAGAGGACATTCAAGGGCAAAACAAATTATGGTCTGAGCATTAAGCACGCCTGTAATATTGATAATTATGGGTAAAATTTAAAAAAATATTCTCAGCATTTCATAGAGAATTTAACCCGGCGGTGTGAGGCTTAGTGAATGTTTTTTAAAATTTGAAACTTTAAAGTTCACTGAATTGTATAAATGGTTGGTATGGTTCCAGGCATTACATACACGCCCTTAGCTCCTTGTTGAAATGAAAAGCAAATGTCTAAATCAACAAGTTACTATCCATTGCACGTGCACTTCACTGTCAGTTGATTAGAGGATATTGATAGCTAATCAAGTAAAACTGCTAAGCAAAAAATGATAGCTAAGCTCAAACTTTACTCAGCAAAACTTAAGCTCTAGAAAAAAATACTCATTAAGACACTTTTTAGGAACAGTTGAGGCTGCACAATGCGGTTAAAGAACCGCGTTCACCTATATGTTTGTTTTTGTTTGGTTCATGTTTTCTTAATAAAAAATGGCTCTTCGAGACACTCAAGGAAGATGTAAACCATCTACAAATTGTTTCAGGACATCGACTAAATGCGAGGATGGAAGTGGATTACGAGAAAACATATGACTTCCCTTGCCAAGAACAATTTAGCGGCACCCGATATTCGGTTAGATGACCGCGGTTCTTTAAGAGATTTTATCTAGCCTACAAATCATCCGGCATTTTTGCCTTAGGGGATAAAAATGTTTCCATGCTTAAATGAACATAAAATTGCAATTTTAAATCTTAAACTCAAAATATTTTAAAACTTTTGCTAATTTAACGTTTCACGCTCTTTAACGATCATCAGACAAAAATGAACAAGTTGTTCTTTTAATTTTGTATATAGGACCATATAGGCTTATCGGCTATTGTATTGTCCTATTTTTCGTTAATTGCACGTTCTCTGAGCTTCTCTCTCTCTCTCTTAGTTCCTCACTCCACTTGGAGTATTGGGCTTCTTATTGTGCCTTCCGTCTCTTTCTGTCTACAGCTATTCTTGCCGCCTCTGCCCATGTTTTGAACGCCATTTCACATCTCTCTCCTTCAAATGAACATTCTTCTCCAGGTTTCTCTCGGACGACCTCTCTTTTTCTTCCCTTCTGGTGACTACGTTAGCGCAGTTCTCGTTTACGAATCTGGTTTCATTCTTAATACATGCCCAATCTATCTCCACCCTCGTGCTCTTATCTGTGTACTTATTCTTTCCGATCTTGTTCTCTCTCTAACTTCTTCATTCGTTGCTTTCATTGGCCAGTGGATTTTCAGAATCTTTCGTAGGCATTTGTGTTGGAAGCTGTCCAGTTTGTCCTCATTCCTTTTCCGTTTTCGTCACGCGGCAGGTCTCGCTGCCGTATAAGAGGACTGTCAGGACATTTGAGTTAAATATCCTTGTTTTGGTTCGTATACTGTATTGGTTACTCTTCCAGCCCTTGGTCATTTTGTTAAATGATGATCTCGCTTTTCCAACTCTGGCTGTTATATCCTGTTCCGCACCCCTAGTCTTGTTAACTATCGAACCTTAGTACGTAAAGCTATCAACATCCTCTACACCCTTTCTTCAAGAGTATTTCGTGGGGGACACTGACAAATGCCTTAGAAAAATCTAAGAAGATGACACCAGTCTGCCCATGGTGATCTAGCGTTTTAGCCCATTCGTGAGCTGTGGATGTAAGCTGTGTTTCGCAAGATAACCCTTAACGGAAGCCTGAAAGAAAAGCGTGAAAGATGTTTTGATACACTATTAGCAAGTTTTGATATACATGAACAATATGTGCCAAAACCTTAGAGCAGATATACGTTAGGGAGACCGGTCGGTAATTTGCGGGAAGTGTTTGGGACCTTTCTTGTTAATTGCCGAGAGATTTGGGTTTTTTTATGCTTCAGGTACCTGATTAGTATCCAAGGACTGCTGATAAACGTGGCCAAAATCGGTGAAACTCCATTGGATGGCTCCTTTAATATTCTGGCATGTACTTCATCTGGACTAGTAGCTTTGTTTGGGTCAAGCTTATCTAATTGCGACTTGACCCAGGAATACCAGTGCTAATATCTTGCATGGGCGGGATGGGATCCGAACTCGGTGTAGGAATTTCCTCAAGGGCCGAAATTAGTGTTGGAATGCCACACTGTTCGGTTCTGAGTAACTTGAGATACGACCAAGCTCTCTTAACACTGGAGTTGTCAGCAGATGAATCCACAAGCCCCCCAAACGACCTCGTTTACACACTTAGCATGATTCTCTCTTATGATAGCTGTTACTTCATTTCGTTTCTGCCGCTTTGGTCCAGTGTTGTACTTTCCCTGTTTTCTTGGCTTTTTTGTTAAGTCTATCACGACTCTTCATTTTACCCATGACAAAGTGGTTCACCCAAGGAAGGTGTCTCTTTCCCTTAAACATTCTGTATGGAACACTTTTTTATACCTTCTCTTTTAGGATTCTTAAAAAAAAAACTCCCAGTTTTCGTCTATAGATTTTGATTGCGTAGAAGAGGATAAATATTGAGTTCTTTAGTTGTTGAGATCTTCATTTAACTTTTCGAAATTTCCTTTGTGGAGTTGATAACTTTTCCTTGGAAGTTTGGATAGATATTTAGGACATTGATCAAATTCAAATAACACAACATCATGATCACTGATACCAGGTACGACGTTAACAGCAGTGCTTTGATTTGACGATAGAACTAAGTTCAACAATTTTCCTGACGACGAGCGAGTTGGTGAATTTACATGTTGGCAAAATCCATATTTAAACATTGTGTTTAGAAAGGCATCATCAGCTCTGTTAGCATCAATCATCAGTTCGACAGCTTTCCAATCAATATCACCGCAGTTGAAGTCTCCACATGTTATCACTTGAGGAAAGTGGCCAGGTTTACTAAAGAATGAACTAATGGAGTCGTCCAGCTCTTCAATAGGAGTCTCACCAGCGCCTTGTGGGAGATAAGTGCTGCCAATAAACAATTTCTTTGTTTTTGTCAACTGTAAGGAGATCCATGTAACTTCACAGCCGGAAACTCTCAGTTTTGACTCTTCAATGGTTATCGGATCATTTTTACAGGCGATAAATACTCCACCACCGTGGACTGATCTGTCCTGGCGAAAAACATGAAAGAAGCGGGAAAACTGAATATGTTGAAATAGTGGAGTCCAGCTTAGATTCACAGCAAATAATTACATCTGGCTTATGATATCCGTGCATTGATATCCGAGCAGAATGTGGTAATGTCTGGCAGCGTTTAAACTCTTCATAGCTTGATTGCTCTCTTTATTTCCGCTTTGCTTGGTCGTGCACAGGTAACAACCAGGTCAACTTCGGCTGGAAAGGTTCCCGGGGTGTGCTCGTTGACCTGTGGCATTCAACTTTCCTGTGCTGAGAAGGTACATACTCAGTCAGAGGATTACTGTCAGTTAAAACCGTAAACTTTGGAGAATAATGCAGATATTCACGAAACTGTTGAGTCATTGCTCATTTCAGAGCCAGAAATTCGAGCTTTCCAGCATGTTAATAGTAGTTTTTCTCAGCAGCTGTTATCGATCGTGATACATATGCTATGAAATCAGTACAGCCATCCTGTCTCTGGTATAGTGCTATTATCAGTGTGGAGAATAAAAGGCTCTAAAACATCGCGAAAAACCATGACAGGTGTACTGGTAAGGTGCTCGATCAATTTCTGAAGAGAATCCTGGTGCTGTATCGTCCAACGTGCCGGAGTAACTTACAACACCCATGACTGCAGCAACGACCGTTTTAGTTGGTGTTTCTTAGCTCAGTTACTACTCTCAAAATCTCCGGATCAATATGATAACCTTCTTTTGATAAAAATCGAAACCCCAGTCTCGTTGAAACAAGTTGCATCTGCGGATATTAAGGTTTACGCCGTGCTCACGTAACCTACAGAGCACACTTCTAATATGTTCTACTAAATACAACTATACTGTCCAGATAGGGTATGGCAATTTTATCTTGCAAGTCACCCAGACATTGTACAACAAACTTTTGAAAATTGGCTGGAGAATTCATAATTTAAACCTCGTATAGCTAACAGAGTTAAAAAATGTTTTCATATTTTATGCACACCAGAGAACGAGTCAACGTGAACAAAATTCACTTTTTGCTTGTTTCTTGAGTGACACTATGATTCTACCGCATTAAATCTTCAATTTAGTTTCAAATGCGCAGAACATCAAATTTTCAAACTGAGATGTTGTGTGCGCAGTGAGCAAACTAAAAAATGATGCACTTGCGGGGACAAATCTAGAGCGCAACTGCAGAGCAGTGTCTTGTTAGGAAATCAACATCAGTACAATGGCTGGTGTAATGCGCTTTGCTGTTCACTACCTCAGCTAAGTAAGTTATTCCGATAGGTTTGCTGGTTCGAACCTCGTGTTTCTTTAGCGATGCTTCAGCTGATAGAAAATTCTTTCCTGCTGTTTGATTTGTTTTTTTTCCAACAGTATTAAGATCAACTATTATCTTGCACGTTTCATAAAGCAACCTTGGTCCAGCAGATCGCTTAAATTTATAACCAGGATAAGCTTTGTTTCTTTGATGAACAAGGTTATATTGCTTGGCATCCAAACATGAACGTCTTCCCGTATCGACTCCACTGCTGGTGGGAAAATTTATTAAAACAAAACGCTGGAATAAATAAGGATGAAAACGAAGCCTCCGTGCAATAAATTTTTGACCCAGTACTAGACTGAAAACGATCTTTGATTCGAAAGTGTTTTGAAGACAAACTTCCCGTTTAAGATACTAACTTTACCAAAGATAACTTCACTCCTTAGCATTAAATATTTTTACGGCGATCTGTGATTGATTGAAGGTGACTCAAAAAACTAAATCCTTTCTTGAGCTAAGTGGCTCATAAGGCGCCTGCTTATCTCCAGTTTCCGTAGTGTTAAGCAGATGAGAGTCTATGCCTTCCCCTGGACAAGACACTAATCTATCACAATTAGCCCCCAGCTCATTTGTACAGCTGAGTTGACTGGAGCAAGTCGAGTAAAGTGCCTTGCTCAAGGACACACAGCGCAGTGGTCAGGCCAGGGTTCGCACTGACGCGTATCAGTGTGAATTCTCGTATACATTAGCTCTTCTAGTATGTTAAAAAGGTTTTTTCAGGGAGAGAACTTTCGCGGCAAAGGAGAATAAAAGTCAGCGTGGAGGCTTGTACATACACGTAGCAATGTAAAGTTAGTGAAAAGATATAGTAAGCGGACCACTGAGGAATTTACAGTAAAACTTGAAAGGCCAGTTAATGCTAATTTCCTTACACTTACAAGGCGTTGGGTTTTTGAAAAAAAATTTAACAAGGAAATACGCAACATCTATGGATTTTACATATTTGCATTGAGGAAATTCGCTTCCATTTTATGGCCGTTGCGTTTAGCGAAATCTCTGTAACCACACTTCACAGATATAGAAATTTGCTAACGCTTGAAATACGAAAGCAACGGAAGTATATGTAGCCTATGAACAGAATCACTGCTTGATCGGGGCGAAGCGAGCCACGTGAAAAAGTAGCGGCTCGCTTTGCCCGGCTTGGAGAGTCTGTTCACAGGCTACAAAGGAGAGGGCGAACGAAGGGGTAGATTCACTGGGGTTTTCCCACTGGGGGGAACTATCACTATGGATTCAAGTTTCCTTAGGGAGTGAGTTTATTGGGACACTGATTTCCAGCGGTCACTTCCCTGGTTTTTTCATGAAGTGGTCTTATCCAGAAACAATTGCTAAACCCTTTTTTCAGCAGAGCCTGGTGTGCAGAGTGCCCAGTACGAGTTTGTGGAGGATTTGAAGGAGCTGGCATCCAAAGCACCTTATCATGTTGATTACAGCTGGAGTAACGAAGCAAAAGAATTGAGAGAGATTGCCGTCTTGACACCTGAGAAGTTAAACCACCGTTTTATCCTAAAGCACTTTAAGTCACTCAGAATTGTGGACAAGAAAGTAGGTTTGCAGCAAAAACGTGCTTAGACTTTCCTGTTTGCACTATTGTCCAACACAAATTTTGCCTGTGGAAATAAAGAAACTGTTAAACTGTTTAAGTTCAGACGCATTTACAGCGATTCCAGTAACAAAAATGTGACATTTTCCCAAAATTTGTTAGCCTCTTCTTTAGAAATACCTTTTTATTTTCTTAAACCTTTTGCAAATAACAACCCTACCAGTTCAGATTATGTGTCTGGTTTTAAAGAACTTCAAATAAATGATATGATGAATGTATCTTGTAACTGAAGACAGGGAACGTAGAATCATGGAAACATGTAATAATGTCGCATGATACAGGTTTTTTTGGGGGGGAGGGGGCGGCCAAGAGAAGAAGATAACTATCTGAGGAAAAAAGTAAGATAAATTTTATGGGGTAGAAAACAAACATAAGCTTTAGATTTGAGAGAGTATGTCAGTCAAAAGGTGTACAATAGAAAGATGAACTTCATCCTTTTATGTCAGGTTACCGAGATCGATGACGGTCTTTTGCAATTTGAAAACCTCAAGCAACTCACACTGAGTGCCAACCGGATCACCCGCGTGGACTCAAAGACACTGCCCAAGGAATTGGAGGTATAGTTGAGTTCTGCCTAACTGTGATAACATTAGATTCGGCTTGTCCAATCAGTAAATATAAATACGTGCACTGTTCGTTAATTTGATACATGCTACTGCCGAAGGGAATAATTGTGATAGCACAAACCAAGAGAAAAAACATTTAGGGTGTTGGCTGGGATATGTCATCTCCTCGAAAGTTTAATATTTTTACCATGTTAGATGAAAACGGTCTGTTTTCCAAAACGTTCGCACAGCTCCAGCCTCGATGTGGTGCACAGTGAATTGGCTTTTGTAAAAAAGTGCTATAAAGGTTTAGTAAATGCAGTCCAACGGTTATTCCACTTCAAGCAATTTGATTGGTGCGGTGGTCACCGGTTATCAGCGCATATTCTAATGATTGTGTATGGAAAACGCATGGTTGTGAGACTGTCATCTGACATTTGATTCAACGGAAACGAAAGATATTTTGAGTCAGCGACTTCTTTAGACACAATTTATTTTCAAATAAATATTTGCCGGTGAAAAATATTTTGTTGTTGTGTTTAATAAAACTCCGCTCTCATCTGTTATTTACCTTATATTCAGTGCAGTCTCGTAGAATAACTGTTAATTATTGTTTTGGAAACTGGCTTTGGTAATTTGGAATATACACCTAGAAACAATCGGTCGGAAAGTGTAAAAATCTAAAAAATTAACTGTTTGAAAAGCAAAACAACAGTAATTTATAGGTATTATGTAAACCAGTTTGCTTAAATCGTTCAATGTGAATCCAATAAATGATACAAAATATGTAGGCGTTTCCACATTTTATAGCTACTAACCATTTGTAGGTAAACATTTACAACGAGTCTTCATATATGATATTCTAATAACACGATTAAAATTGTTAATGTACGTAAATGTGTAACCCTTCATATTACCACGGATGAATTTTAAGTTTAAAGAAACTTTTCTGCTGCACCATAGTATATTTTCTTTTGGGACCGCTTTGGAACACTTTTCCTAATTGCAACCAGATCACTGTTTACCACCCTTTTTTTCACATTAAAGGACTTATTTCCTCTACTGTTACTTGCTGATTTCGAAGGTTTCTGAGCATAATCGCTGTCACGTTCACTATCATCCAAAGAGATAACACTTGGATCCCTCTCCATTTCGGACTCCATTTCCCCACTAAACTCAGATATGCCTGCGAGCGAGCCATTTTATTCGAGAAAAGTTATGGAGTTTATTACTTACTGTTAATTCTCTCTTTCCAGAACTACTATTTCCCCATCTTTGGATATCACTTTATCGACAAATGTTGTCTCTATTCTATCCGCCATTAATCTGCTTCCACTCAGAACATCGAGGTTAGGCTTGATGCGGAAGTTGGTCGGAAAACAGACTTTCGCTGAAAAGCCTTTCTAAAAGTAATTTCAGTGAGCTTATCCCAAAGCCTGCACTAGGAGCCTCCCTCTCTGTTCCCTCATTTTCTCTTGTATATACCAGCCCGCACACGCTCGCACCCATGCTCACTCGTGGGTGATTGTTTTGGCGCCGAATGTTCTGACTTTGAGTAGTCAACAAGAGTGCGCGACAAATGGCGTTCACTGGTTCTGATATCAAAAGTTATGAATTTCTTTGTTGTAGGAGCTAGAACTATCGGCCAACAGAATCACCGACATTGGATCGTTGTGTGTTGAACCACCTGCGCTGATCCACCTTGGTCTCGGGTTTAACTTGATCTCGTCCATCGCCGGATACATGAAGCCTGATACCTGGTGAGCGCACGCCCGCTAACTTGCTCTAGTTATTTAATAATTATTCCACTCGCGCTTGTTGGGTATGAGCTTTTAGATAGCGGACGAGGTGTGGAGCACCGATTTGACTATCATAAGCTTGTATCCAAGCGTGGGAGAATAGTTGTTTTATTTGAAATACCAAACATTGGGTAATTTTATTTTCTACCGACTCTAGTTTTCAGCCATTTCAAGAGAAATTTTCGGTGTCAGTTACCATTTTTGGACAAATTGCAGTATACAGGATTTATACCGTGTGTAGAGAGCCAATAAGATTATCAGAAATTCAATATCCAGTGTTAGGTATTTAATAAAAGACAATAGTTCATTCACAGTTCCTGAAAGATTACCAATCTTCTTCATCTTCTTCTTGTTCTCTATTGGGGCTAGAACTTCGACATAAATTAGTGTTAGTTCCTTTTTTCGATGTACGTAAAACCTTCTAATGCGAAGTAAATGTGATGTGCGATACTGGTAACGCATCTGGATCACACCGCTGAAAACATGGAAATCCTGAATTTGACTCACTGACTTGTAAGACTTGCATAAACAACGGCCTCGTTATGACTAAGTGTTTAATGATTAATTCGTTGTATCTCGTGGTAGGTGATATCTCATTGTAGGTGGTATCTCGTTGGTAGGTGGTATCTCATTGTAGGCGGTATCTCCCAATGAAAAGCAAAAGTTCGGAACAACGACATATTGCGAGAGAACTAGAAGAACTAGAAAATGCACAAACCGAGTCTACATTG